>CAJNDV010033445.1:220-29073 GCA_905221635.1 Symbiodinium sp. CCMP2456 | reverse complement strand
CACGGGATGGGTAGATAGTAGATGGGTAGTGTGACAGATAGACCATCACATAGACAGATAGATAGACAAATAGACAGACAGACAGACAGACAGACAGACAGACAGACAGACAGACAGACAAACAGGCAGGCAGGCAGGCAGGCAGGCAGGCAGGCAGGCAGGCAGGCAGGCAGGCAGGCAGGCAGGCAGGCGGGCAGACAGACAGGAGGGCAGACAGACAGACATACACATGCACTCCCACCACCGTGACCTACCTACCCCTTCTGCTGCTGTTCGCACGACCTGGTGGGGTTTGGCTTCGGGATGAGTCTGGTTTGACGTGCACAATTTTTCAACGATTTTCAACCTGATTTGGGACTCAAAAGCGTTTGATCTACTCAACACCAGAGGTTACATCACCGGGCACTGACCGCAGTGGAGATCACATGTCTTGGGATCCCTTATGCTTCCCGACCCCAGCAAGGTTTGGACTTGTCACCAGGTTCACTCTCTCCCCAACACCCCCAACTATGAGATGTCCCCAAAGTTTGGCATGCCGCGCGTCAAAACATCCGGGCCTCTCACATTGTGACATCCCGCGACCAGAAATATGAATTGATCGGAATATGACCAAAAGCGTGGGATGTCCCAATGTTTTACAACCGAGCAAGCCTAAAAACTGCTGAGCTGTCCCGAGGGCTCAAAAGAGTCAATGAATGCGTTTGGGCCTCCTCCCTTCGCCCCACCAGACTGATGTAGAACCGGCTGAGGGGCTGAGAGCAAGGAGCAGCCAGATCGCCACAACCAAAAAGTGCGTATGTATGTATGTATGTATGTATGTATGTATGTATGTATGCATGTATAAGCATCTCGGCTGACAAGTGCGCCTGGAGGGCGCTCGCCTGACACCCGCCGTGCTCTCGTACATGTCATGAATTTCCGGCTCCCGGTGTCAGTTCTTGCAGCGCTCAGTACGGCATGCACATCGTGCCTGACTACGCAGATGATCAGTGGCTGCCCCAACACAACAAGATGCCGGTGGCAGCTGAACAGGAGTATGTACGCGAAGTCTTTGCATGCAGACGAAGGCGGCATCAAATCTACACCGCCATGGGACAAACAATGTTACGAAGGGCAGGTGGATGGCTTGCCGACCCCGACTTCTTCAATTCCTTTGACTTGGAATGGAGCTCCTGCCACTCCTGCGTTTCCTTACGGGCGGCTCGGAGATCGCGGTACCCACCGCTTGAGCTGGAGTTCTGGCTTTGGACACGACTGCATTTCCCGGCTCTGCTGGCCCATTTTTGGCCTCGAGGCGGGCCCCAAAGGTGGGATCTCCACGCCATGGATTGATGCAGGTCGGGAACAGCCTCTGCCACACCCTCAGCACCAATATACCTGCCCAGGCAGACGACATCGGTGGTGGCGGCTTAGACTCCCGAGGCATCGTCGACTCCGTAAACGTAGCAAGCCCGCAGCTCGCAAGTCTCCACGCCCTAGGCGATTACTTCGGAAGATGTTCGAGCAGCTCCTGGTGAACTTCCGGCTCCCCATGGTCTCGCCCCAGTGCCCTTGCCATGTACAGACAGCCTTTGTGTCCTGGCTTGTTGCCTGCATGCGGAGTCTGCACTTCGATACAGGGCTGCACCCCTACACAGCGGCTCAAACCGGCCCAGCAGCTCAGGGGTACCAAAGCATGGCAGACCTCCCCGACTCCGCCGACTTCGTGGATGAGGAGCCGGACCGTCGGGTCGGCAATGGGCCGGGTCCCGTTACCGGTGCAGGCGCTACGTGTGCCGGCCAAACACGTTAGAGATTGATCCGGACCGTGACGCCCAGGACACCGCGGATGCCGAGGAGATCGAGCCGGTGACGGTCACTGCAGAGGGCGGCGGCGGCCTTGATGACGAGGGCTCGGTTGCTGCGGAGATCTCGGCCGACATGCGTCGGGAGGGCCGATCGACTATGACTCCGGCTGAGCTCCACCGACTACAGGTTGACTTCGAGTTTCAGGACCTTGTCAGAAACATCGAGAACGAGGACCGTGTAGTAGGCTGGGCCAGCGAGCTTCCCGACTCACCAGATCGTGGCAGACGTCGTCGTGCCCCTCATGGCGCCGGCTCTGGCTCTGGTGCTGCTTCGTCTTCAGGGCAAGCCGCAAGCCCGGAGCCCAGCCGACCCTCACGTCACCTGATGCCCACGCCGACTCCTGGCCCATAAGCTGTTCCCTAGGCACACACGCGAGGGCTGATCGCGTGAGAGCGGTGATCGGCTGCAATGAGCCGCCCTTAGGATGGTTTTTGAATCAGGCTCCTTGGCGAGCTCCTACGGCCCGACGGCCACACGCGGTCACCTTCATACAGACAATCTTCGGACACCCACACAGCTCAGAGTAGCGTTCCTCTACGGGCCTCGGCTACTTCAGAAATGCAAAGGCATACGCCTGTAGCTGGAGCCTCCCCTGCCAGTGGTTGGCCAAGACAGTCTTCTATGACCAAGCCGGCGAAGAGCTGGGAAAATCAAACGGATGAGTGCATGCAGCGGCTTCCACCAGCCCAACCTCGCCGCCTTTGCCCGCCTCCTTTGTCTCGGTTGGCCAGGTCCAGAACCCGCAGCTCCCCTCCTTTGTGGCCGGTGGCTTATACCTGCGCAGTACTCCTTTGCATGTGGTTTGTCGAGGTTGTCCAGCCTAGCTTTGACACCTTGGTCAGGTACCTCCTCGCGTGCATACATCGCCAACGTCGACCGCTCTGGCGTTGCGAGTACCTCACCTTTTCGAGCATCACAGTGCTGCAGCACCAGTGCTTTCCACAGGCAGTGCAGCCTGTCAGGCCAATGCCTTCCCGTACCACGACGATATCAAGCAGCCGCCCGGGTCCCAAGTCCCGGGACAGCAACGGCAAAGTGCACCCTTTGAACTCCAAACTTTGGGTAGCGCTACTTCTTCTCGTGATGTTCGATCAGACCGTTGCTGTAGATGTGAGGGTTGAGTCCGCTGAGCACTACAGGGACTCTGGAGCCTCAGACCAGATTTTATCTTCCAATCTCAGGGCGAAGCCAAGTGCATCACGCCATATGACCCGGCAGACACGATCGGGCCCCCCCACTATGCGGAAAAGGGCCCTCCAAGGAGCAATAGCCCGAGTCAGAGTACTACCTCCACCACCTGGTATCGAGGCAGACTCATGCACATCCGACAATTACGAGGTGGTCAAGGTCCGGTGCCGGGCCCCCGTACCACACCTACGCCCCCTCCGCAGGCCTCACGTCTACAGCTGCTATGCTGGAACAGTGGAGGCCTCACCAGTGTCCGCTACCGAGAGGTTCTTACCTGGCTGCAGCAGGAACACCTCGCTGGGAGAGGCCACGAGCCTGGAACCCTGGGAAACAGGCCTTTCAGGGCAAGCACAGGGCCAACGAGATGGTCAAGCAGCGCCGTGAGATCTGGCAAGGCATTGATAAATGGCTTGGGGGGAGATCACAAAGTACCTTCTTCGCTCTAGCCGGTGATTGCAAGGCCAACCTGACTACAGAACAGCTGGTATGCGGGACCGGGGTGGTCGCATCTACGACTGCCCCCCCACCCAGACCAAGGCGCCTTTGAGGAGCTCCTACGTGCTCATAGATGCTGTGCGCTCAATACCTGGTCAGGCTCAGGCCGCATGGCTCGCACCTTTGTGCCACCCCATGCGACGGCGCAGCAAGGGACCCAGATAGACTATGTCATAGTTCGTGAAGCGCAAGCGGACCACGTTGCCAGACAAGCCGCCCCATTTGTGGCGGAGTTCGTCCCTCAGACCGGCTGCCGACACCTCCCTGTGTGTGCCGCCCTGTTGGCGCCACGCAGGCGGTCGCGGCAGGTGCAACAATCCCGACTTTCACCTAAACAAGTCCAACGCGCCCTTGGCCAGACCAACTTTGCGCACGAGAGCTCAACCAGGAGATCATGCGAACTATGCCTCAGGCAGATTATCTTGCCATTCAGGAACTTTGCCCTGATGCATTATTGCTGGCAGGCTGGAAGAACACGGTGGCCCATCTGGATCCCCAAGGACCCACAGGGCCCGTGCCGCCCAGAGATGATGCCTTGGCCCCGCAGGTACAAGCCATGTGGCAGGTCCGCGGAGCTCTCCACAGACTTGGCGTGAGGCTAGGTAGGTGGAGGCGCTCTGGCATGGACCCAAGGGCCATCTTGCGAGCTTGGTCGCTCTCAGCGCGACTGCAGACCCAAACCAGAGCTCTCCGACGAGAATGCAGACACAAGAAGACCATGCGGGTCGCTGAGGTTGTGCAGGCAGACAACATTTTCCAAGCAGCTAAGCAATTCGCTCCCCGCAACCCACGTCGCAGGCTCCAACTACGCACTGCCGACGGCCATCTCCAGACCCACGAGGCCGAGTTTCAGCAGATAGTTCGCCACTTCGAGACCTTATACGATGGACCCGTCTCAGACAAACCTGTGCTCTCGGAGGCCGGAGCACGAGGTCGAGAAAGCCTTCAATCGCCTCAAACCTGGCAAAGCCTTGCCCGGCTCCTGTGCCCCGGTTGCTCTGTGGAAGCAGTACAGGGAGCAATTGGCCCCGGTCCTGCAGCTTCAGTTCCAGCACTACCTGCAGCCTGGCGCTGCAACCCTGCCGCGGGCATGATGCTTAAGTGAACTTGTCCTTCTGCCCAAACCGGGAAAACCCATGAAGTCCCCGGCACACCTGAGACCGATCTCCTTACTACCTCTACAAGCCAAAGTCCTCGCCGCGGTTCTCGCGGCCCGTCTTCAAGGCCCAGCTAACCAATTCCTGAAGCAGGTCCCACAGTACGCTTATGTGGGCGGCCGCTCCCTGGCGCAGGCTCTCGAGCGTGTCATGGCACTGCGCCAGTGCGCGCAAGCTGGTCTCCGCCAACTATCGCTGGATGTTTCCTGTGCCTACGATCACGTGCCATGGGCTTCTCTGCAGCAGGCATTAAGAGCGGCGAAGGCCCCAGAGCCACTCATCGAGGCCATTCTGCTCATACATCACGCGGCAGGCCTACACATCAAACACTGCGGCCTTGAACGCATTGTCAGCCTCAAGCGTGGCCTTCGTCAAGGCTGCGGCCTATCTCCGCTGCTTTGGGCGGTGTACTGTGGACGGCTACTACAGGGCATGCACGATCCTGAGATACTCGCCATCACCAAAACCAACACGAGTTACGCAGACGATATGCACTATGCCTGGACGATCTGTAGCGGCAGAGATCTCGAACGAGCCTATGCGGCCATGAAACATGTCCTGGCTCACCTCCTCAGGCACGGCCTGACCATCAGCCAGGACAAGACGGTGGTTGCGTTGGAGCTCCAAGGCCCGCAGGCTCAGCGAGCTATTGAAAGATACACGGTGACCCGTCAGGGAATTCGCTACTTCCGCTTCCCCTTGCAGGAACAGGTGCTACACATCAAAATTGTCTCTAAGCACGTTTACCTGGGAGCAGTGATTTGCTTCCGGAAATTTGAGCAGGAGACATTCCGGCACAGGCTCACCCTGGCCCGCAACACCTACTCAAGGCTCGGCAAGATACTTCGCAACCGTGTGGCGTCGGTTCGTCTCCGGATGCAACTCTGGCTAGGCTGCATACGGCCGGCGCTGCTGCATGGTTTGGACTGCACAGGACTTCCCATAAAAGAGATGCAGACCCTACAAACTCAACTCCTCAAGCAAGCCCGAGCCATCGCCAACTCGTACAGCATGATCACCAGGGAGACCAACGCCGACTTTGCCGCTCGGCTTCGCCTCCCTGATCTGTCCGCCGCTTACGCCGGGCACTTGAGCTACGTGTGGAAGCTGACCAGCTCCTTCACTCAGCGCTAAGGCCAGGTGAAGCCCAGCAACAATGGCGCACCATTGTGAGAGGGCAGCTCTTTGCTTGTGTCGACGGCTGGGGAGACCTGTCTGCCACCGCCCCCTCCCCGAGCACAGTACTGATTCAGCCTGTTGACCGAGTTCTACATGAGGTCTTTAGCTGCGAGTTCTGCGGACAGGAGTTAAGCGTCTCTACGCCGGCACATGTACTGCAATCATCTTGACGAGGAACAACAACAGCTCCGGGATAAAGAAGTCAAGGTAGCCATACAGAGTGCGGAGATGGCCCATGCCAAAGACGGCATGCCCACATGTAAGCATTGTCTTCATGAGTTCAGTGCATGGCATGCCTTCAACTACCACGTGAATTCCAGGAGCTGCGAGTTTCTCAGGGCACTGTACCAGCAACACGCTACTACCCAATTGGTTCTGCCCCTCTTAACGGATGCCCTGATACACTCGCAGGAGGTGCTTGAGTGTGCCAACAATTGCGGGTGGCAAGACCTGGCTTTGCTGCCGTGTGTTCGGGCGAAACATCACCATTGTGTAGAGTGTCACCATTGGAGTGCGAAGCCCCAGTATGTCAGAAGGCACATGTCCCAGAAACACCCCGACTGCGACGCCCTCATTCAACGGTGCATCCAGGATATCAAGGATAGCAAGTTGGGGTTGGCCAATCCTTGCCAGTACTGCGGCCAGAGCTACAAACGTAAGGATGCTCATCTTCGAGCCTGCATAGGTGTCTTCAACGGGGTCTACTTACATCGCAGGCTGGCTAGGGGCAAGGCCTTGGTTCTCACGGGCAGCCTACCTGACTCCCTGGTCAGCCATGTTCGAAAGAATGGAGATGCCCCTTGCACGGAGTTGATGATGGCGACACAGGAGCTGAACCTCCTACGATCCATGGCCGGGGACCCTCGCGAGCCGAACGGGGGGAGGATGGACCTGGATTGGACTCAGGATCTAGACCAGGATGTGACGGACAACGACCCGGACCTCACGAAGCCACCCGCCAAAATGGCCAAAGCAGGGGCCAAAAGGACACCAGCAGCCAGGCAAAGGACGAAATCCAAGGTCGACCCCGACAACACCCCCTCGATCAGGCTCTTCATGGCCCACCCCAAGCACTTGGTCGGCACCAACGTCTCTGGAGGACAGGCCGCCGCGGAGGGATCGGAAGGCGCAGGCTGAGCGGACAGGGGCCAGAGGGCAGGACAAGGACAAACTACAGGAGATGCGGAACGTCGTCAACCTCCTCTCCACCCTGGTCTTGAGGCAGGAAGCGCAACAGAGCATCACCCGACAGGACACTGGCTTCATGATCTTTTCGTCCAAACGCGGACACCACAGAATCTAGGCCAAAGCCTGTATCATATCGGGCAAGCTTGGCACAAGACGAAGCGGGAGGACCCGACTTCGCTGAGCTCACCGATGAGGGTGGTGTTATACCAACACCTCCTCGAGGTCATCAAGGATCGCTTTCGGGCGATGATGGCCTCTCCGTCTTCCCGATCGACGGCGGCAGGGTTGGGATGGATCTCGGAGTGTGGCAAGCAAGTTCACGGCATTCGCTGGGACCCGACCTCCCAACAGCATGTCAAGGACGAGCGGGCCGAGACTTTTACACCCCAGGAGATCGAGGCGGCCCTGGACAAGCTCATGATTGCGGCGACGGCACCCCTGGTGATACAACGTTTCCACGCCACCCGCCCCCCTTGCGGAGGAGTACCAGGCCGTGGTGTCGGGGATGTTTCTCGAGGTGGGTCTCAGGACCCA
Organism: Symbiodinium sp. CCMP2456; assembly: GCA_905221635.1. Taxonomy (NCBI): domain Eukaryota; class Dinophyceae; order Suessiales; family Symbiodiniaceae; genus Symbiodinium; species Symbiodinium sp. CCMP2456. The sequence goes on along the minus strand of CAJNDV010033445.1, from coordinate 21,484 downwards.
AGCAGCCCAGGACACGTGGCATTGTCTATCCTTTTGGGGTTGTTGCACCTGGAAAGCCACACCGATTCCTTAAGGATTTTGCGAGGACAGTTCCGAGGTCTTTTCCAGCCTTCCCACTCTCAAGTGTTCCATGTCTGGCGAAATCCTGTGTGGCTCTCCATGATGCAACGGTGGGCCAATCCGGAACTGCAGCATGACGCTGCTGAGTTCCTTCAGTTCCTGATGGGTTGTTCGCAGGTTGATCAGCAGGGGCTCACCGTGCTTTGGCAGGCAAGGGCTTGGCGGCATGCACAGCTCTGTGTTATTGATGAAGGCTTGTCGGTGCCCCTCAGCCTTCTGCCTCCGGGCGACCTAGCCAATGACTCTAGTGGCTCCTACACTGTTCAAGTTCTTGTGGACACTTGGCACCAGCAGCAACCAGTGCATGCAGCTGCCTTGCTCGCCCCAGCCATGATTCTGCAAGTAGGCCGATTTCACTTTGAGGAGGGTCGCGCTCAGAAACGCAGGTATAGGGTCAGCCCCTCTATGGTTGTCCATTTCCCGGAGTTTGATACCAACACGACCTGCCGACCTCGCTCTTATAAGCTCAGATCGGTTGTTTTTCATTTGGGCGAAGCCCCAACTCAGGGTCATTACCGTACTCTCTTGATTGATAGTCGTGATGAGTGTTGGTTCACGGATGACGGTGTTGTTGCTGCTCGGTGTGATGATGTGTGTAGGCTTAGCTGTGACACGTATCTTTTCTTTTATCAGAGAGACGGTTGACCTGCCCTGCTAGAAGGGTACTCGTACCGAGGGCGTGAGTTGCCCTCGTTTTCGCAGTGGGGGGAGGATGTGCATAGGGCACAGCAGCGCCGGGCGGAAACGCCTGTCCTCCAACGTATGCAGCCGAGACGGATCTCTGCAGCTCGCAAAGTGCAAAAGTATGCATGTATGTCTGTATGTGTGTATGTATGTATGCATGCATGTGCTTGTTTACGAAAACAAAAATGTCATATGGTATGGTATAGTATAGTATGATATACTGTGGTATAGTGTAGTATAATATAAGGTACTGCTGTACAGTACCGTACCGCACAGCACCATTTGTATAATACAGTATAACTTGTACAATATAGCTTAGCACGGTACAGAGTACAATAGTATAGTATAATATCGTACCGTACCGTGTCGTATCGTGTCGTCTCGTCTCGCCTCGTCTCGCCTCGTATCATGTCGTGTCGTATCGTATCGCGTCGTATCGCATCGTACCGTATGGTATCGTGTAGCATCGTGTAGTATCGTGTAGTATCGTGTTGTATCGAGTAGTACCGTGTAGTACAGTAAAGTATAATATAGTATAGCATAGCATAGTATAGTACCGTATCGTATCGTATAGCATAGCACAGCATAGTATAGTATAATATAGTATAGTATAGTATAGTATAGTATATAGTATAGTATAGTATAGTATAGTATAGTATAGTATAGTATAGTATAATATGGTATAGTATAGTATAGTAGTAGCATCCATGTCGTATACTGTATATAGTATATAGTATGTACTCTAAAATACATAGTATGTAATATATAATATACATATATATATATAGTTTTCGGACAGCATCTTGGCTACGGCACTTGGGCCCGGGCCCGTGTTAATTAACACGGACCGTGTTAATTAGCACGGTCCCGTGTAACCAAGAACCAAAAACCAAGATTCCCACGAAAGCTTTCGCTCGTCTTCAACAGGGATCAAGCCTGGGAGCCAAGATTGGCCCAATAAAGCTTTTTGGGAATCTTGGTTCTTGGTTCTTGGTTCCCGGACCCCGTGTTAATTAACACGGGCCCAGGCCTGGGAACCAAGATTGGCTCAAAAAGTTTTCTGGGAATCTTGGTTCTTGTTTCTTGGTTCCCGAACCGCGCGTTGATTAACACGGCCCGTGTTAATTAACACGGGCCGTGACCCTAGTGCGGGAACACAGTAGTCTTTGAGTGAGTCTGCGACAGCAGCAATGCAACCAACAATGACGACAAGGGAGTTTACAGTAGGCAGATACAGGCACACAGAGACAGCAACAGCGAAAACAGCAGTGCTCTTAAACCCTGAAGTATCCTAGCCCTCCCCCCTTAATGGGCCAAAAAAACACAGAAACGGAAGGGGGGTACCATATAAATATGTATATAAGTATTATTCGACAGCAGCAGCTTCTATCCTTTTCTGCTATCACTCCAAGCTCACCGGCATCTAATAAAAACCTTTGATAGTAAAATGCCCGCAGCATATGAACTACCTTCTTCTGTGCATGCAGCTTTCCTACACAACCCCCAGGCGACATGTTGCATTTCACACATCCGGGGAATGACATGCACAGAACACCGATGGCCCCATCAAGCCGTCAACTTCACTGCTTCGTCTTCCACCCATCTACACGCATCTGGAACCCCATGCATCGCTTTCAAGATCCCCCTTCACTTCATCCCCTCCGTCATCATGACCTCGAGGATCAGCCAAAACTACATCGACATGCCCATCACGCTCAGCCATGAAGTCGACGTCTTCCTCTTGGATGAAAAGCTGCTCATGGTGTCCAGGCTGCTGCCACCGGCCTGATCGGACATCATAGCTTCACTGGAGCGGTTCGTGCTCGCGCTCGCGACCGCGCTTCCACCCTTCTTTTTCGGACACTCACGCTTCCAGTGACCGGTCTCGTTGCAATTGTGGCATCTGCTTCGTGCTTTCAGCTGCTCTGCTTTGCCACGAACCGTCCCAGAAAGCTTCCCTTTTTTGTCCTGTGCTCGTTGGTCGGTAGCCTCTGTTCATCTTGTTCTGCTGCATCTTCCTTCGCATGTCCTCGTAATCCTGGTAGGTCTCGAACACTTCGACGGCATCCTCCCGGTCGTAGTCTTCCGCTGCCTGGAAGACGTCCTCACTGCCATCATCCGGCTCCTCGCGCAACTCTCCATCCTCAGTCACGGCCTCGAAGACATCACGACCCTTGTGATTTCCTGACTTCGCGGCACCTTTAGAGAAGATAGCCTGCACTGCCGCTGTGACATCTTTGTACTTCAGAGAACCCCGAGCATGCGTCAAAACCATGGCCTCTGCACCGGTTTCCAGCTGTAGCTTCCTCAGAAGAAACCATCCACGGACTTCCTCTGGCAGCTCCACTGAATGCTCTTGAAAGCGCCTGTACGCCGTTTCCAGCCGCACCACCAAGTTCCGGTACGTCTCGTTGGCCCGGATGCTTGTCCCAAAAAAGTACTCTGTCAGACGCTTACTACATGATGCGGTGTCGATCGTGCGGTCGGATCAGGCATTGGTCGAAAGAGTGCCGAAACCAGCCTGCTCGGTCACAGGCTGCTTCCTCTTCGTGGGCTTCCCGAGCATTTTCTCAGTCTTTTGGACCTCGGACCGTTCCTCTCCGAGTGCTGTATTTTTCGCTGCCGGCGCGGACCGAGCTCAGCCCGATGCGCAGGAAGAAACAACACCATTGGCCTTTTGCGGGGTAACGGTGTCCGGGACTATGGGGAAAGTCGACGCAGCCGCTCAAAAAGGCCTCATCGGTTGTCTCTCTTCTTCGCAAGGGCTAGGAGTATGTGAGGTGCCAGTTGGGGTTGCAGGCGTGGCAGGCATCATGGAACTCACGGTCGTTGCTGGGCAAGTCCCGTTGCCCATCCCCGCAGGCCTTCTTCGTGCGCTTGAAGCGACAGTTGACCTCGGCAAAGGCGTTTTGCATCTACCAGCAGTAAGCGCCAGCTGTAAGTTCTTTCCGTCAGGTCACCCGGTTATCAATGTCACTGACCTCGGCGAGGGATGGAGGCTTCCTGATGTGTGCTGGGACTGTAGGACAGAGCACCTCTATCGCACGCAGCAGGAAAAGCAAGTGCAGATGGCTGGACGTAGCGGCACCAGACGACATGTTGGGTCTGTGTAATCTGCGAATCTGACAATCTGCGAATCTGCCATGAAGCATAGATTCACAGAGAGTCGCAGATTCCCAAGAGCATGGTTTCATATGCTGCGGGCATTTTCCCATCAAAGATCCCCCTTAGATGTCGGTGAGCTTGCAATGATAGCGGCAAAGGACCTTGACGACAGGTGAGTCGAGAGCGCACAGCCTTCGCATTGGAGCTGGATAGACTATGAGCGGAAATGGAACAAAGGATGAGAGACCTAAGCTGGAAAGGTTCGACGGATCGCAGCCCTCGCAGTAAAGGAAGTGGCATCGCAAAGCACAGTTGATGCTTCTGGCATTGCCGAACACGCTCACGAAGGATCGCTGGGGAGCACAGCTAATGGAGAGCCCCTGCGCTACGCAGTTGCTTAAGGACACAACAGCACTGAAGCCTAGGGACTGCCGAAGTTTTCACAACTAAAAACGAACAGATTGTTGGCTTGATGAGAAGATGAAAAATGGCTTCAGGCATGTTAGCGGGAGTATGATTGTTAGCATAAGGGTAAGATGGTAGCAGTGTCGCAAAACAGAATAAAGACTAGAGCCTGAAAGTTTTTGACCCCTTCATGAATGCGATAAGAGATAGCTACTACTTAAACATGAAATGGGACTTCATCAATGGGTGACCGGTTATGATTTGTATGACTGCGATAAGCTAGCTGGTCCAGTATTTGTTGAAGATTGGATGTTCATGAATATGCTCTAGGAAGCAAAACATTGTTACATGTTCCACACAACCTGACAAAAGCAAAAGCACATGCATCGCAATTGCTATCTGAATGTTTAGTAGCTTTTCTATATATATATATGTATGTATATATGTGCGTCATATGAGTACCCATATGAGTACCCACTGAGTGAAATTTCAGCATGAGGCCAAACACACTGAACTTTTCAACCAATACTGATCAGCCATTCACTGCATATTCAATCTACAGAAAAACAAACATGTAAGTAGTGTTCGAACACGTGACAGCTAGTATTTTATGGGCAACTCCTGTGCTCGTGTGTATCACTGCAGGTATGTGAAGCTTTGTATGTCTTCTCGAAGCAGATTTGTGCCCGGCGTCCTGATACATGCTTAAGCCTGCAGTGGCCAGGAGAGCACACTGCAGGATGCGCGGTAGGTCCATTGGGAGGGAAAATGGCGGATCCTTGGGGGGAAGGGGGAGGGTTGGCACATTTTTACCCGACCCACCTGGTGTCGTGAGTAAGTCACAAGCAGTTCTTGACCTGGACCTAGAGGATCTAGAGATATCTAGAGCCTTTCATCACCAAGCTGGGCAGGGAGCTTGAATAGCGTCGTCGTCGCGTAGTCGGTGAGCCTTCTCGCCTTGTTGGGTCCCACCACTGGACCAAAGTGATGCTTCTCCTTCGACAGACTGCACAAGGCCTCGCCGGCACCGAAGATCGCAAGACCTTTCGGTCTGGCACAGAACTCTGCGAGAAGGCTGGCGAGCGCATACCACTTGGAACAGAACGGTCAGGCGAATCGTTGACCGAGTGGAGCACCAGGAGCTCCCGAAACTTCTTGAAGCACCTTGGACAACAGTGAGGAGATCTTGCAAAACACATGCCCTCCTTCTCCCCACTCGCACATTTCCAGGTCTTTACTTGCAACTCGACTCAGCCTAACCCTGTTTCATGGCTGCGAACTCTGCTGCATGCAGACGCAGCCAAGGCATGTCTCAGTGTACACGGCTGGGCCGCAGACTCTGCGGCCTCCCCGGCAGAGCCCTGCGGGCAAACCAGGCAGAGCTGGCAGAGGCCGAGAGCATTCCGAGCCTCGGAGTCCTCGGAGCCCTGTTTGGCCATGTCCTGCGAGAACGAAGTCGGCACCCGGAGTAGTTCATCGCGAGTTTCAAAATAAAACTTCAAGGAATCCCATATAAAGAAGGCATGGTCGAAAGTTCGACGGTGCCTCAAAGCACGGGCTTTGCAAGAAATCTACCATTGGTTTCTGGTTTCATCGGCTTGATGTTGTCTGAAACGTGCTGAGACATGATGCACAATGGGGCGAAGCTGGCCAGAACGTGGCAGTAACCTCCTTCCTGTTTCAAGGCTTCAACTCAGTCGACTTGTCGCTGTTCGAGGTCTTCTGATCTTCATGCCTGTATGCTGCTGAGGCCTGAGGGGAGGCGAGGACCAAACGTGACTGACCTTTGGTTTAGCTGGGAGGCCATGTCTTCGAGGGCAAGCTGACGTCAAAGAGGACAGCAATGGCTAGGCGGCTAGGTTCTGCAGATGCAAAGTCCAGAATCACGGTCATGATTGCGTGGAACACGGCGCCTTGCCTGCCCGGTTCATGCATTCGTGCAGGCCCTCGCATACGGAGTTCGTGCCTCTGGGTTAAGCACAACATCTTCGCGTGGCTAAGGTTGAAGAGGTGGAAGTCGCACACGATCTCCCTGCAGACCGCACGCAGAGCAGAGCAGCAGAGTAGAGCGCTCTGCTTCACTTTGCAGCGCAGTGCTCGGCGGAGCCTCCGAGCGACGTTGGGATGCGCGCTTTCGAGGCCTGCAGTGCTAAAGCCAAAGGCCAGGCCATGTGGCCATCCGTGGGCCGCGTCGGCGGGAGCGGGGAACCGTGCGGCTGAGATTTTTGCAGGCGAGGCACCCATGAGCTCAGTGAGGATCTTTGACTGTGCAACATAGTCTTGCAGCGCCCAGATTCGACCGACGTCCTGAGTGCCACTGCCAAAATCTATGGCACATCAGAGAAGTTTCGGCTACAGCTGCCGGCAAATGCTGCAACTGCGGAGAGATTTGTGGCTGTGGTCAGCTGTCGTCTTGCACGCAGCATAAGCCTCTCTCATTCCTGTCTCGTGAGATCTGTCCGCTCATCGCTGGCTTTTTGAAGTCGAGGGCAGCACGTTTGGTTTGAGCGGCAGCTTGAGGCCAGTGACCAGTTCGGTCTCATCGCCCTGCTTTCAGAGGTGACGAGACGGCCGAGACAGAAGCGAAGCTGGGTTTCCAGATTTCTCCTCCACCGGCTCAGGCTCTGCAGCTTCCTCCTCGGGAGGCTCCTGGCACAGTGACGAGGCACAACCTCTGGCAAGGTCTCTTCCCCACCTCGACAGGCTTCTTCGGTGCCATTCCTGCCCTCTCAAAGACCCTCCAACTTGAGCCCACAAACCAATCCAGGCGCAGCACTGCCAAGCAAGGTTGCAGGCAGCTCTGTTTGGAAAATCGCCAGCTGCTATTTTCGAATCCCACATCAAGGTCGGTTGCGAAAATCTCCAGAACTGGCACTTTGCATAAACACGCTTCTCAGCTGGACTCTGCGGATGGTTCTTCGAAGCGCGGCTCGAGATTCAGCTGGCAGCCGGTAGGGACTTGCGGAAGTCGCGCAGCTTGGAAACAAGCTTTTCCTGTCTCGGGAAGCATCATCGGCATTGTTTCGAGAGACACGAAACAAAAAATCAAACGAAGACTGAACTCTCTATCTCGGAGGCACGGTGGCAGACGTGTCCATTGACTGCAGTGTCTGGACCCTGCCATCTTGCACGATGCACTTACCGTCGATCCACACGTGGCTGACCTTCACCGGGGTCTGTGCATCCAACCCACATCAGCCACTAGCCAAATCAGGCACACCGACGGTGATTGTGAAAAGACTCCAGGACTCGCACTTGGCGGCTGTTCGTGTAAACGAGCTGGCCCAAAGGATCATAGATCGGGGATACCTTCAGAGGCGGATCATCAGAGATTCCGAATGAACTGGTCCTGGCCTCAAGGCGTCCAAGGTCAACTGCAACCAGGTCTGCAGCTTTTCCAACCTGGCGATAAGAACTTTTGCACGGTCATGATCATTTTTTCCGGCATGACTCATTACATCTCATTACACTGTGGACTGGGATTACCTCGATGCCAGCCGCCCGCCTTGATGGACCCAGTCTCCGCCTCCAATCCAAGTGCTCGGGCGCCACGCAGCGTTGCCATTTCCAAGACTTCCCTTGCAGACAACACCGTGGGATCCCCGGTGACGCCCTTTGCGATCATTGATGCGTATTGCATCCTCGGCATACGGTAAGTACAACAACTCCCTCTAACTCTCTAGCCCAGCCTAGCATTGCCCAGCCTTCAAGCAAGAGGCAGTTTAGCAAACTATTGAATTAAAGCGCTGCAGCTGACACTGCAACAGCCGCTACTTGTCCTCGTCTAAGAACTGCAGTGAAGACTCTCGGTAAGCATGTCCAAGGTGTTGTTGGAGCTTGCGCCGTCCGTTCCAAGACAGACGTTGACACCACTTTTCAACATGTCCGCCGTCCGCGCAATACCTGAACCTAACTTCAAGTTACTCCTTGGACAGTGTGCTACACTGGCCCCGCATTTGGTCATGAGGGCAATCTCCTCGTCAGTCATGTGAACACAGTGCGCTGCCACAGTGCGACTGTTCAGCATGCCAAGGTCGTCTAAAATTTGCAGAGCAGATTGCCCGGTTTTCTCGAAGACATCCGCGATTTCCTTCTTCGTTTCGTGAACATGTGTATGGATCACCACATGGGCGCCATTGCAAGCTTTGTCGTAGGCCTGTTTGACCTCTTGCAGCTTCTCTTTAGGCACCATGTATACAGAATGCGGTAGCAGCGAAGGCCTGATGGCCTTGTCCTCTGAGGAAATGAGCTCTGCACAGAATTTTGTGTTTGAACCGACAAGCTCACTGAATAAAGCATCATCGCCAAAAAAGAGCAGACCAGCCTTAGTGAGGACGGCTTTCATGCCTGCCTTGCGCGCAACATTGGCAGTGACATCACCGTGGAAATACATGTCGTTGAAGAGAGTCGTTCCCGTTTTCAGCATCTCGTAACAAGCAAGTTCTGAACCCAATCGAACAAATTCCTCTGCTTCTTCCAGCGGCGCATCGAAAACAAACTTGCCTTCTGTTGGGAAAATGTGCTGGAACAGCCATTCGTTGAGTGGTAAATCATCTGCATACCCTCTGAGCAACGACATGGGAGTGTGAGTGTGCGCATTGACCAGGCCGGGAATCACAAGATGATCTGTCAAATGCATATCTGCCGTGCCCGAGAATTCACTGGCAGGAGTGAGCGCCGTGATTCTCCCACTTGCAAGGTCCACAGAGATGACATGATCCTCCAACACGTCCGGATCTCCAGGCTCAGCGGTAGCAACCCAGCGAGCACGAAGATGCAGAGATCTCCTGTGTTTCCAAACTTATTCACTGCAACACTTTCTGATTTGGGCTGGGTGACTGGTACCAGGACAGATACACGGAAAAAGAACGGAGCCGTAACGAGGAAAACGTGTAATCTTGCAGGTAGCATCTTTTTGGCTTCGGCAGATTCGGGGTGAGGATACGCCATGCTCAGCCCTAACTGTGGCAGTACACAACTGACTCTAGAACATTTCGAGACATGGCACTTGGAGCCTGTTGCCAGCAATTCCTAAACCTACAGCAATTAAGAGTATGAAGCTATCTTGATTGAGGCTGCAACCTGGACTTAAACTGACTTTGTCGCCCAAATTGCAGGGAGCATTGCTGAAAAAAGCATGTCGGATGGGACGGACAGGCGTCTTGCAAAGCAGCACAGACGAAACCCAGAAATCATCACACGGGATCGATGCAATGCGGCATGCATTGCTTTTGACATGCAGGGTGTGAGACAAGACTGTACAGGCTTGTGAAACTGATGCCTTGCATCGTGAAGCACCCCTTGCATAGTCACTTGGACTTCGCACGCGAGGAGCCACTTGCTTTGCTGGCCGAGCGAGGACCATGCCTCAAGATCCACACAGCAAGTCGAAGCCTACCAGCACCTCTGAGATCCCGGCTCATCTTTGGAACCTTTGCTTGCCTTTGGTTCCCGTGGCTCCTTTGACCCCTTGCTCCCCTGCACTCGCTTAGGCCTTGGCGTGGCCGGAACATGCTAGTTCAGACGTACTTGCACAGCACACAAAGGACCTGGCATACTGAGATGCTGGCAGGCGAGAAGAGATAGCTGACATCCATGAAGCAGCGTGGGTAAGCCTCAGCTGCTAGCCGCCGAGCATGGAGCAGGTTCGAGGTCCCATTTTCTTTAAGGGCAGGGCCCAGCCCGGGTCAGGTTCGCTGCCACCTCCTTGGCAACTTCCGCGGCGTTGGCCTTGTCATTCAACAGTCCTTCCTGGCCCTACTCTTCACATGCCTAGCTGTGTCTGGAGGACCTAGAGATGGCCAGCCTCGCGCACAAACTGCTTTAAGTCCTCCAGTTCGGCACAGCCGGAAAGACGCCCCGGCGGTTCGGTGCAAATAGCTCGAGCAGCACATTGAATGCTGAAAGCAAAGAAGATTGGCCTTCTGATCCGACATCGCCCCTTCGGCTTCGGGGTCCTCAGCCACGTCGAACCTGGCACTGGTAGCAGAGGCACAGACTGCAACTGCGACATACTGCGACTGCAGGCGGAAGTCCGCGCCAGCGTTGCTGTGCCCACAAGGCCAGGAGCCTGACTCCCGCAAGCTGTAAGCGCCTCAGCTGCCAGCCCGCAAAGGTGTAACCCTCACAAGGGCACAAAGCCGAGAGGCATATTCAACGGAGCCTGCAACATTGACTCCACCTCTTCAGCTGCAAGGTATTGTGACACATTGATGAAATGCGATATGAGATGTGACCTGGAATTGAGTCTCCGACTACTGTCCGCACCAGGCCACTTTCCTCTGTCATCAACGGTACCTGGCACAGGACGCCTGCGAGGACTAGATTCGGAGAGAGTCGAGATACATCATTGTTTGTGAAGGGAGAGCAATATGGAAACCCTTCTGCGGCTTCCGCGGGCATCAACTTTTACATCTCTTGCGCCTCTCACATGTTCGATGAGTTTGAGGGGATTCGTGTAGAGCTTCGAACACAAACAAAAGAGATACATTTGGAATGTTGGGACAAACCTACAAAAAGGGTGCGAAGACACAAGCTTCAGTTTCGAATCCAACTTCTGGAAAGCCCTTGGAGGTAAGGCATTTTGGCGGGCTTCTAATCCACAACGGCTCCGAAGTCGAACATGTGGTCGGTGGACACCTCTCTGGAGCCTGCAATCCTCCCTGAATGGCTTCTGGAACATCTGCGGCATGACTTATCTTTCGGTTGAGCTTCACCAGCTGCTTCCGCAGAGCTTCCGCTTGCTTCCACGCACATAGGTCCGTGCAAGCCTTTTCGGTCGATACGATTCATATTTCAAGCCCGACTCTTAATACAAAAGCGCCAAGAAACACCTCTCCGACATGAACAGACAGCGGGCTTCGGACAAATACGTCATCACCCACGCACGAGGCGTGGCAAAGCCTGAAAGCACAGCTCCTTCTTATCATTCCAATGCCGGTGGCACTACCGCGGGAGCCGGGGCATCGCAGAGTCTGTAGAGAAGTGTGAAGGCCTGGCCCACTTGCTCGGGATTTGGACAAAAGCAAATACACGACAACGACGCCTCAGAGACAAGCTCCGGCGCTCGGTTGTGGCCAATGATACGGTGCAGCACCTGAAGCGACAGACGGCAGCAAAGGTCAGAACCCCAATTATGTCGCCGAACCTGCAGGACATCTGACTGGAGAAGTGTGGCGCCATTCTCACTCCTCATGTCATCACGATCAGCTACAGGTTCTGCTGCATACCGACCACTGCAGAGGTACCTGTACAGCGTAAACCTTTCGATGGCATCCAATGCCTTGCCAGATCCGTCGATCTCTCAGCTTCTTAGTCGAAACGAGACTCGATACACTCAGACAGAAGCGGAGAGGGCAACGTCCTCATCCTCTGCGCCCAGCCTCCCACATCACTCTGTTGCGAACTGCTCTAATGATCCCTGGCGACTGTAAAAGCAGGTGTGGGACCAGAAGGCCAGATAAAGCACGTGCTGAAGCTGATCGAAGTCCACCTCGTCCTGGCTGCCGTGCTGAATGTAGCATGGTTACAGCTGAGGATTTCGGAAGTAACTCCAGGCCAGAGGAACAACGTCGTTGAGCCAGCAGGCTGCCCGTTGAAACATCGCAGCAGCCTCTGTTCGCGACAGAGGAAAGCTTCTGGAATGGGCGAGAAAGACTGCCCCCAAAGCCTGAGTAGCTGGCAGCTGCATTCACTGCTTCCGACGTATTAGGGGCCACATGGGCTTGTGGCAAGTGTCGCAGAAAGGAAAGCATTGTCTCCACGCCTTTGGCCTCGTCAGCGCATGAGTTCTGCTGCAGGTGACCCGCACTATGTGCTTGCACTGCATATCATTCACACGTTTGTCTCCAGCATCTGTTGCTTCGCACCTACTGGAGCCACGCGAGAGTTGGATTGCTCTCGGCGGTCAAGCGTCAGCGGTACTAGCTTCACAAGTTGCTGCTGGCCATTGCAGATTTCCAGGTTGAAGCCAGCGCTGCCTTCGATCCCCTTAACCTGCCATGTTCGAGCAGTGTTTGATTCTGTGGACAAACTGAGCAAGCTTCTATGCGACGTAACGAAGGCACTACTCATTACGCTGCTTCACAACTTCTGGCCCCAGACCTGTCTACAAACTTTGAGTTGGACTTGATCCCTTCGACCGTCTGTGCCAAAGCTTTCTCTATGTTCTTGTACAGGTCGCGGCTTTTCCAGAATGCAGCCACCTCCTCGGCCTTGCTTTCCGTGACAAACCCAGCTCCGGACACCCGCACCATATTCTGGAAGAGCATCATCGAAGTCGCACCAATCATATCATAAATACGGTTGTACTCACTCTGCATCCAGGAGAAAACTGTGTCCGCACCGGTCTTGCCACTTGTGGCCATGGCCATTGGAATGTATATAAGGTCTTGAGACCGAACCGCACCGCTGAGGCAAAAGTCCAGTGCTTTCTGCTGGAGTGCAGCTCCGCCGGCTTTGCCCAAAGCCCCATAGATGTGGATCTTTACTGCACCTCAACGCTTCAAGCAGTACTCCCTCTCCGAAGGGCGCGAAATACACCGGAATGGAAGTATAGGCATAAGCACAACCTACGAGGACGGCTCAAAAAGCATACATGTCACAGGTTCTAGTCTGAAACTTGTCGTTGAGCGATGGTGAACTCCCAAGATTGATGTGTGCACAGCTTCACCGCACTATACCCTGTGCAAACACGCGTCAGCACTCCAGCCCGATGCTACGAATGAGCTTAAATCAACCCAGAAGCAAACTTACGTGCGTAAGTCGACCAGGTGTGCATGCCTGTGTCTTGTCAAGGAACCATCTGTCACGACTTCGTGGGCGCGAACAAGCTCATCGAATGCGAGCGCGGCGTGGTCACTCTGCAGTGCTACATCAAGAACTGCAGAACGGATGTCTGCAGAAAGCACCTCATCAGAGCATTGCAGAGCAACTGAAAGTTGAAGAGATTGCTGGCTCCAAGAACTTCTGCAAATAGCATCTTCGAGAAGAGTGCTGCAAGGCTGCCGTGGCATCATTGGGCGATGCTGCAAAATCCTTGCACCGCCGCACCGCCTCGGCAGAAATCGTCGGATCCTGCAGAGGAACCCAATCGCCAATCGCTATCAAGTGAAGTACATGACAGTCCGCCAAAACTTTCAGGTCCTGTGAGCAGTATTTCGATACCGCCGCCAAAACCGTGCTGCGTAGCTTCTTGCGGTTGTCACTGTCTGCACTTGCAGTCTCCTGACTCAACGGGGACCCGTCTTCAGACCAAAGACTGCGGCCCATCGGTCGATGGCCTCTTTTTGCGGTGTCTGAGCGGCCGATGCGTTGCTGACTTCAGAGTCGAAGCTTGGAAGAAAATCCAAACAAGGCTCACGTAAACCCTGTGCCACTCTATGCACTGCTTTGCACTGCTGTGCCAACAGCGCCGGCACTTCCTGGCCTGCGCGACACTCGCTGCCGCCAAGTCTCCCATCCCACGTGATTGAATGCTGGAACTACGAGCTTGTTGCAGAACTCCTTGAAAGCTTGCGCCGTGTCGTCTGCCAGACCCTGGCACACAACCTGGTCAGCAAATGTGATCAGCACCATTAACTGCTACCGATGCACTTCCTCCTGTACCTCTGCAGAACAGACAGTGCATCGCTACAAGCACGCCTTCTCCAGACCTCCGAGAACTGCAGAAATCTCGGACCACACTTTGTCGTTCAGTTCTGACTTGAAGCCAGCCAGAAGGTCCACCAAGAAACTTGCATCCAAAACTCCGGCTTTGCTCATCGCGAATGTGTCGGACAACAAGCCTATCTTGTCTTCTGGAGGCACACTGCTCAGGTTCTGAATCAGTCGCTTAAACACAGATTCGGGGTACAACACTCGGACAGGAACATGTTGTCCAAAATTCACCTTGATCATGGAAGCACCTGAGCATCATCTCTACGTCACCGACTATGCACATTCGATCTCATGCCGCAGAGGACATGCAAAGTTCCCACAAGCCTGGAAGGCAACTCGCGCACGCGATCTTCCCGCTCTTCTCCTCCAGAAAGCCAGCAGGTGAGGTGCCTTTGTCAGTGCCCACGATCACGGGGCAAAACCATATCTTGTCATCATCCGAGGGCTCAGAGGAGCCATCTGCCAAGAACCATTTCTGTCTAATCTCCACCTCGGCGCGAGCTCCATGTACTGCAGATGCAGACAAACTAAAGGAAACTCAGTGCACTGCATGGCCAGTAGAATCAGCCAGCGGATCGTTCAAGACCTGGAAAGTGACTTGGCACGAGATGGTATTACAAGCACATGGAGCAGAAGCCTGGCTTCCCAGAAACGCCGGTGAGAGGGCGCCTCCAGCAGTGGAAAGCCCATCTTCTGTGTCCATGAGCTCATCATCTTGTCGATAGGCTTGCCAGAAACCTGGCCACGGCAATGTCAGCCAAAGACTGACGAAACAGAAGGTTCCTGCCGCATGTCAAAAGGCCCGAACCACCTCCTTCCAAGCATTCCACAAGTCAGTGGTGACTGTGTTGCCATACTTGTGCCTGCACAGGTCTATCTCGTAGTTGTCATGCGGCCAAACGGCACAAAATGATGCGGAGTCAGTTGTCACTGAACTGTCCCGACCAAAGCTCCGAAACTCTCAGCAGCTCGACATTGCTTCTCAACCAACCACATTGTTGTGACTACGAATCTTTCACAGTGCATCCTGCCTGTCGAAGTACAACCGCAACCCCTCTTGGAAGTGCGCTTCGCCAAGCACAGAGTAAATCATGCGCACCACAGATCCTCCCTGATGAAGCTTGCATTGCGTTCAAGAGCAGACTCTGATCGAACGCACTTCCAACAAGACTAAAGGTCCCGCGCTCCTTACAATAAGAAATTGCGTCAAAGACCTCCTCTACCTCTTCCGCGTGCCCGATCGGTACCTGCAAGTGTCAACTCCAAATCAAGTGCTACCCGATGTGCACATTGTTGGACTTGCAATCTATCATGCCTGTATCGGGTGGCTGCTGCGTAGAGCATCAAGCTGCAAAGCTCTTTGCTGCTCCGTCCCAACATACGACTCCCATATGTGCCAATCAGGGAAGAGCTTGTCTGAAGCGAACCTGGTCTGTTCTCGAACCCAGCATGAAAAACTAACCTCTCCACTTTGGGAAAAGAGCTGCCTTGCAAGGATTTCTTCCAAGCTGCGTCTGCATCCAATTCGCAAAGCCCTCATTCAGCCAAAGATCTTCCCACCATTCCATGGTCACCAAGTTGCCGAACCACTGGTGTGCCAGCTCATGGGCGATGACGGTGCAAATTCGTTGTTTCTGCGTTGCGGACACAGTTGATTCATCGCAGAGCAATGCAACTTCTCGGTATGTGACCAGTCCCCAGTTCTCCATCGCACCAGCCGAAAAGTCCGGAATTGCAATCATGTCCATCTTTGGCAAAGGGTATGGGATACCAAAGAAATCATTGTAGAACTCCAGAGCACGTATGCAACAGTCCAGTGCAAAACTACAGCGAGAAGCATTGCCGGGACATGCGAAAATGCGTGCCAGCACTCCTCCCTTCGTGCTGGCACTGATGAACTCAAACTCACCAATGCAAAAAGCAAGCAGGTAGGTGCTCATTCTTGGGGTTGGCATGAACGTTTCCCTGGCAAGGATCCACACTTTGACATGAGACTATGAAAAGTTCGAACTCCCAACCTTCGCTTTCCATCTGCCTGAACTTCAGAACGGCTTGGAGGCATGTTTGAAATGGCTGTGAGATTGGCCGGGTAGATGAGTGTGACCACCTCAGCAGGTGACATTGTTCTCAAGCAGTGCTACATACCCAACTTCCGAGCCTTTAACACACATCTTGCACACGTACCAAGTCTGGGACAAACGTGGCTTTCCTTGCTGGCTCGTCCCAGCAAGGGAAACAACGTCGTGCATCAATGGCTTCGAACTGAGTTGTGGCCATGAAGCGCTTCTTGCCACAAGAGTCCTCGGGACTAATGCTCTTCGTCTAAAGTCGATGTCAAGGCAAAGCCGACTAAAAAGCTGAAACCATCCATCAGCCGCCACAAAGGCTCTGTATACTGTGAGCGGTAGAAGCCGGCCATTTGGTCGTTCAAGATGCCCCGAAACTTGATTTCCAGCACACCCTTGCCAACGGGAAGGACTTCATCAAATCCCAACGTGGCTGTCTTCATCTTGGCCTGGACAAGTTCAAAAATCGGTGCGATTACTGCTTCATGCTGTTTTGCCAGATATGAACTGCTGAGTCTGAGGGAATGTGCCTTTGTTGAAATCTCATCTGCTTTGATGACGGTGCTGGAGCCATGAGGCTTGAAAACAGCTTGTGACAGAACAAGATCCATGGCATGCACGCTCACAGAGTCAGTCGCCACGTGGACGTCGCAAGTGATTTTGACAATACCATCGAATGTGAACTGCTCGAGATCTGGCTCCAATGTGAGGTCATACTCTTCAGGCAGCACCTCAGCATTGGCAAAGCAAACGATGGACTTGTAGGCAGTGCGCGAAGTGCAGCAGACAGTTGAATTCGCAGCATTGCCCTGCACTCGCTAAGAACAGCGTGGACTGCGCACCGTGGACCCCACGTCGGAAGGAAGAAGAACTTTCTTCTTGGCTGCCATGACTAAGTTCCGACTTGAGCACAAAAGCCTTCATAGAGTTTGAACGTTAGATATCGAATTTAACGGTTCATGGACGGGCCAAGCACATAAGCCCGTGACAACATGTGGACGAGCGAAACACTTCACGTGTGGTTGGAGTTTCATGTGATTGCAGCATGATGCACAATCAGCCTGGAGCAAGCTGAAAAAGCCCTCGTTGGCCTGCCATTCTCATGCTCAAGTTGCACTATAACTTAGAAATAAAAGAAACACAAGAGACATTCAACAAACAAGGGCTGCCTCACAGATGCGTTCAACAGCGCTGCAAGCAGCGCGAAGGCAAGCACGGTCGCCCTGCTCGAACAAACGCCGTGTCGATACATGTTATGGCATGCAACGCCAAGGTGCTAGCACATTCCATGGCCTGCATTAACCCAGCTCCGAGAAGCTGAAACACACGAGGTACGCTGCTCGGATCGATGCTCCCATCGACCTGCCCGCACGACGTGCAAGCCGCAGTTCAGGTAACCGCTTGCGACCTCCTCCAAAAAGTTCAAGTCGTTCTGCTTCTTGTCCGCAATGCTAACGTTTGTTGCCTGCAGACACTGCCGAGTGCCGCTTTACTGTCCCATGCTTGATTGACAATTTGAGGCTCGGGCAGTCTTTGGCAACTTCTTCTGGCTTGTTGTTCGTCCCATATTGCTCTTCGAGCGGCTTTTGGGCGCCATTTCTCACGGAAGCTGGAATGCATGGCAGGCCCTATTTCCTATTTCCTACTGAGTAGACGCAATGGAACCTTGTATATTGTGGCACACCGAATCATGATAGTTGTGATCAACAAACTGTAGTGATGCTGTTTAAAGTTTCGGCGAGGCTTAGCTTACCGTTCCCTGAAGCGTTTCAGGAAGCATGCGAATAACACTTACCGAAAATGCAAACAACTATAAGATTGACAAAACTTGTCATTCTTGCAAGTTTGCACATCCCGTTGTGCCCGACTGGTAAAAAAGCGGTGTTAAAACTGCAGCTGCTCTGTGCATAATCTAAGAATCTAAGCATCGGCCACATGCTCAGGTAGCTGGGACCAGCGGGCGACACGAATGGATACCATGTACGTCAACGGCAGTGCTACATGCAATCTTGGCACCATTTACGGTGCAGGAATACAACGGTTCCTGCAGCCATTCAACTGCTCTCGGAGGATGAAACTTCTGGTCGACAGAAAATCTCGAAGTTGTTAGCGCACCACAGAGGACCAAAAAAAAAGGCTCAATATGAAACTGAAACCGTGCTGCACTGTGACTGTGACTGTGACTGTGACTGTGAGCATCTGAGGTCCAAGCGGTTCGCGCCTTCCACGCAATGCCATGGTAGGCACCAAAAACGCGGATTTACAGCAAACTTGCAGACCCTGACACGAAAAGAGGCAGGGAGTCTTATTTTGCGACAACGACGATCACCGACAATGTCCTCAACGCAAAGCACATGAATCACAGCTGCTGCATTGACAAGAAGCTCATCCAAGTCGCACACTTCACGAACTCGAATGGGTAGACAACGAGCATCATCAAGCGGTGCACCCCGCTTGCGGCAGCTGCGCATGCGCGCTGCTTCAGTGCTGTCCAATGCAATGACTTGGTCAAGCTCAAACGGCCGGAAATGCCTATCAAATATGTCCCGACAATAAGGCGACCCGGTGTTGCACAACTTGATTTTTAGGTGGGCCTTGGTGCGCCGTTAAATACTCATCACTGCTTTCTTGGCACATTGAACAAAATCACTGCCGCACATGTTGAGTTTATTTCCGTACGGACCGGCTTCTGTCTTTCGGACACTCTTTCTTGTGCCAATTTGCGAGAGTGTCGACATGAATATAGGTGCATGAACATGCTAACCGAAGTGCACAGAAATCCAAACATCGGAGTTCTAGACAGGCTTGCACTGCTCTAGCACTGGACTTTCCTTTTTAACCATGTTGGATCTGTTAAGGTATGCGGCCAGCCGCGGGAAGCCTAGGCCCGAGGCAGAGGCATAGGCAAAAGAACATCCTTTTGACTAGACTTTGTGATAACTGTAATGAAACCAAGTGTAGGCTGGCCACTACTTAAGCTCAGAGGCGGTAGGCTCAGGCTGTTGAGCACCCAAGCAAAAGTGGCTGTAAAAAGGCTCGGCAGGGGCTGCCAAGACCGTGACAACGACAACAGCCTGTCATTCTAAACAAAGTCCAGCGAAGGCGAAAAGTCGGAAGTTCCTGGGCGCCGGGGGGTTAGGGAAGGGTAACACGAATTCATTCGGTCCGCTGGGACCTAGAAGTCTGGCTCAGCTAGTCTACGCGAAGTGCCTAAGGCAGGCAGGCAGGCAGGCAGGAGCCTACCGGATGAAGCATTGAGAGAAACTCGGCGCATTCAGAGACTTTGCGAAAGGCATCATCGCTTTCGAGTTGGTCTGCAAGCAGCAGGTCCGCCTGCTCTATCTGTTTTAAGCTGATGCGAGCATGCTGGAAGGCGGATCGGTGAGCCTCAACAATGTTTACTTTTCAAGAAGCTCATCGTGCAACCGATAATCCAAGTTCTAAACATCGTAAATCCAGCCAACAACTGCACAGTCACTTAACGCATCACGGTACACAAGGTCGGTCTCTCCTTTTTCAGACTGCACAGCTGTCACGAGTTTGCAACAGATTTGCAACTGAAGTCGAAGGCAGCTGTGTGTGATCGCAACCCAGGCTTCCTGTACAACGGTTTCACAAAAACTCGAGTGAAAAGAGTCTTGAGAAAGCCACTTGACTATAGACGCAACAACCAGCTAAGAAATGAACAAGTAGCAGGCAACGCCCGAAGTCGAAGGCAGCTGTGCGTGATCGCAACCAATGCCAAAGACTACGAAAAGGAGAAACGGAATCGCTACCACATGCCAGTGCATAAACGTGAGTTAGACTCACCAACATAGCCTCGATGACTTGCAGAGGCATCCCAGATTTTGACTGTGCGCTCCGAGCCGTATATACTTGGACAACAAAGGCATAAGGAGGCCAGAAGCCACAGCAGATCCCTTTGGTTGGCTTTTCAAATGGCACATCTGTTGATCCAGAGGGGGAAGCAAAGCAACCGCATAACCATGCGTCTCGAATGGAATTCATTAGGCACTGGATTGCAGTCAGACGCACTAAAAAATGATTTGATCTGCTGCGCGTTTTTTTTGCTGGAGCCACTGGATGAGGCGGCGCTGGCCAGGATCAGGGCCGCGGCGAAGTTTACAAGCTTCCCTCCGCTTGGCCGGCCCACGGCGGATGCCAGCAATCGGCGCTCCTCTGTGCCGACGGAGGCGATGAGAGCCGAGCGGCGGCAGCGAGAGGCCTCGGCCCATGAGCGACTGGCATGGGTCCCAGACAGTTGCAAGATCCGCTATAGTCTAGCTGGTTAGGATACTCGGCTCTCACCCCAGCGACCCGGGTTCGAGTCCCGATGGCGGAATATTGTTGGATTGCCACTCTGGATGGGTTCTGCATGTCCGACCTGATGCAAAGGATTTCGATCTCTTGCAAACAGTGTCATCAATTCAACGAAGCTCCGCTACCATGAAAAACTCCAACCTACAATGGTCGTAGCAAAACATGAATCACTGAAACTTCAATATTGATCTCAATCTCTTGCAAGCAACACAGCAAAGCTTGGCTCAATGCTGCAATCACTCAGCAACTCTGTTTTGCGTGTCTCGTGTCTTGAGCCAATGTTCACATGTGATGTTCACATGTCAAGTGAGAATTTCAATGTCAACGGTCAACATGAAATACTGCAACACAAAATACATGAGCAATCAGCCCAATACATCTAACATTGAAGGGGGGCTTAAGCCTTAAGGGGGTTAAACTCAAGCAAGACTTCATAAAAAAGAAGAAGAAGCTACACGAAAGAAAACTAAAGTGAAAAAAAAATAACAAGCTCAAACAAAACACAGTTGCCAAAGAAAAGAAGAAGAAGCCACACTTGGGAGGAAAATACAAGAGACAAGAAGAAGGCAAGGAAACAAAACGCAAGCACCAACACCAAAACAGAAGCCGCACGTTTAGGAGACTTTAAGGAAGTCTTAACTTAAGGATTGCAAACTTGAAGTGAAAGCATCGGACGTGTTTTCTGTGCGGTCTTCACCGAAGTGCGACCAAGAGATCTTTGTTTTTACGCAGTGTCGGAAATATTGTGCAAGAGACTGCCGGAGTGCGCGGTTGGAGTGGACGGATGAGTAAATTTGGAAGTCAAGAACTGGTTGGATGAGAGTGTGTGTGCGCAAGTCAGAACGGAGTGACTATGCAATTATTGCTGCAAAATGTGCAGCCACACACAGTACAAACGTAACGTGCT
>CAJNDV010033444.1:15752-27855 GCA_905221635.1 Symbiodinium sp. CCMP2456 | reverse complement strand
TGTTGTTGTTGGTGTTGTTGCTGTTGGTGTTGTTGTTGTTGTTGTTGTTGTTGTTGTTGTTGTTGTTGTTGTTGTTGTTGTTGTTGTTGAGAGCTACTTTAAACACGGAAAAGAATGTGGGTTGCTTGTTTAATTCTTTCGCCGGGTGAACAGGCACCCCTGTGGAGGCCTTTGATTTCTTGCTGGCACCTGTAAGATCCGCCAAGTAGGCCATTCTTGTTCTTTTCAGAGAATGGTCGTAGTTCGCAGGTTTCGCAGCTACAAGTTTGCTTGACCACCGATCCTTTGCTCGAGGCGACCCAAGCCAGCTGCTGACTGTTGGATGTAGCTGTTTGCCAAAGTCTCTTGCAAAGGAGTTCTGTTCCGTGATGGAGAGCGGAAGGACTGTGGAACAAGCTCTTGAAACTTGAAACACAGCAATTCCGTGGACAGTCGGATGTGTGAGCGAACTAGTTGCGATCAAGGTCATCTCTTGATGTTGCAACGGCAACTGAACATTTGTGTATGATGAACCTTTACTACGAAACCCAAGTGGCAGCATGTTGTCGAAGACGTGATGCCTAGTTGTTTGCGCCACTCAGATTCTATGTCATCCCACTTGGTACAAGACAACTCCAATAATTACAACCACCACCGCCAATGGCAGCTAGCTAGCAGCCCTCATAGCAGCTCGGCGATGGCAGCTCGTCTCGTAGGCGGATGAGCCACGTCCTCACTTGCCTGCGTCGCGACTTCCAGTGCGAGCACTGTGCAGCGGCGGAAGTTGGATGCCTGAGCTTCTATCAGCAGTGCAAAACTCCGGGCTGGCCCGGGTTCGAGGCCAACTAGCATGTTGCAGTTGAATTTAACGAGTGAGCCAGTGATGTCGGCCATTGTGCGCATGACAATTTGGGCAATTGATCTCAGAAGGAATGCCCGCACAACCATGCAACTCCATTCCTTTCTGTCCGTGCTCAAACATCAAACACTCAAGAATACTCGCTTTCGCAGCACAAGAAAATTTCGTCAGTGTCAGCGGGTGTTTCTGTCTTCCTTCTATCAACGGCCGGATGCCACTCCCCTTGCTGCAAGGACACAACGACTCAGGGAAAAGTTATTGAGGCATGGTAACCCTCAACTTGAACTTTCCGAAACCCTGAGACCAGGATCAGTGCTTCCCGATTTAGAGGTTTCTAGCACACTTATCCTCATTTTCTTGAGTTTATAAGTCTCATGCACGACGCTACATAAAATCCATGTGAAACCCTCATGAAACCCTTGGAAGAGCTCTTACAGAGGCAGATCAATCAGGATCCCCCTCTTGTGAAAAGCTCCTATGGGCTGAGGCACCAATGCATCACCTGAGGATGACGACTGTGTGCTTGTAAATTGCGGCGGCCTCGATACGGGAGTTCCTGAAGAGCTTCGAAGTCCATGTTTGCATGGATCCGCTGGGAGGTGACATTGAGGGAAAGGAAATGAGAGCCTATGAAGTGAAGCTTTGTCTTTGGAAGGTGGGTTTGCGCAGCACTTCTTTTGACCTGAAGCTTGCTCTCCCGTGGTGATGATAAGTTTGGGGATGCCTTGGCTAAATGTTCAAGTTGATGCCGCCGCTTCCCAGGAAATGAACTTACTGAAGTAGCTTCTGAAGAGGTTTCCGAGTGTCTAAACTAAAACCCTAGTAGTGAGAAGTATACCGAATGTAAACTTGTGAACCCTAAGCCCTTCCATGCTCTCTCCAGTGGCCCCGGCGTAGTTGCAACAAGAGAGCGCCCGAAGCCTCCACTCCCAGTGGAGGCCCCCTCTCTCTGGCCTCAGGTCAAACATCTCCGGCCTCTGCACGCGAGAAAGCGCCTCGGCTCGTCCTGAATCCTCAAGTCGAACTAAGAAACCAAAGCAAGGCCTCCTTCATAGTGTGCAAAGCCGTCGATCAACGAGACGGGACGACACATGGATGACCGCATGCGTAGCCAATGCCCCAGACCACCCCAAAGTAAGTTACGAACCCGCCAGAGCGGCTAAGGATGGCAAGAAGAGCGACGAAAAGAAGAAGAGGAAGAAGCTGAAAAAGGCGGGTGCCTTTGGGGTGGACAGTTTTGATTCCGCTCCAACGAAGCCATCGAAGATCCAATCCGGGCAGCGTCTACTGTGTACTCAGACATCCAGCGGTCAGGCCCGTGATTCTAAGTGCAGGCCCCTGAAACCCTACCCTCATCTCTGAACCCTAGACACCCTACAACTCTGAAGTCCAGGCAACTCCGCTTCGCGGCACTTTCGGATCCCAGGTTTGCTCCCATTTGCTGAGAGTTCCGAGTCAGGGCCGGAACTTCTGAAGCATCGCATCAGATCCAAGATGGCAGCTTCTTGAAGCTGGAGCCGTGATTAGCCCTCCAGACCTCCAGACCTGGACCTAGAGCCTGTTTGGCAAAGTCTCAACCCACATCCCAATTCTGAGCCCCGCCACTCTCCGTCTGTTCTGTTGACATCGCAAAGACGAGGATAAGAAGAAGCAAAAAAAATTGAAGAAGAAGGAGAAGAAAGCTGCCGCTAAAAAAAGCGACAAGCAACAGAAGAAGGCCGATCATGCCGATTGGAATGCGCTGCCAGTGCTTGTGTTTCATTCTTGTGCATGCACTTCTGACTCAGGTGGAGTCAATAAAAAAAAGATTCTGTAGTGCGGCTGGGTCCGATCCGAAGAATCCTGCTCAGAAGACTGTCCAGTCAGTACATGTTTAGTCGTATAGTGGATCAAGACGGTGGTGGCAAAGCCGCTGACTTCATGCGGCTTTTTAATGAATGTTAGATCTTTCACATCCTCAATCTACAGAAAAGACGGAAGACAACAATCGCATTGTGAGCATGTCCTGCCATCATGTAGTTTGCGACTCAACCTTTGGTTTCTAATGTTGCGGAGCATAGTGCTGGCCCGAGTACAGTGGATCCCGGCTTTTCAGCCTGCGACAGGAATGCGCGCGTGGGCGGGCCCCCATGGACTCCTTTCTGCAAACTCGAATAAGAAATTCCTCAGTCGATGCTCCTTACATGAGAATAGGCATCCATGTGGGGCATCTTGAAGAAAGAGCGAAGACTTTCATTTGGCTACAGCCATTGCCAGGCGAAGCGGCGAAAGTTCGAAGGCTCGGCTATGGCCCCTGNNCCCCCCCCCCCCCCCCCCCCACGCCAGACTATTGTAAGGTATGATTGCCGAACTCCTTGACTCGCTTTTCTCACCCCTGGACTTCGACGGACCATCAAAGCACACATCATCTCCTCGCCTGATGCCCATAAACAGGTCCGGCTCTGCCGTTGCGGAGCTCGTCCTCGCCGGAGCCCTGCGTTCTCTCTCGCGAGACACAAGTAAGCACTAAACACATACCTAAATGTTTGTAGTTAGTTTCTGCAGCGTCATTTTCAACCCAGCCAAATACTGAGCATAGACCGATTCAGGCACTGAGTGATTCAGGCATAGAACTCAGGAACTGCGTAGACCAATTCAGGCCCAGCGGATCGGAGCAGACACGACCAAGTTCAGAAAACCGACGGCCCACGAGGGCCGAATTCAGGAACCCTGCCTGTCCGGCTGCTGGGTCGGGCCTCGGGATTCGGACTTGGCGTTTGGTCGGGATTTCGGCCTTAGTGTTTCGGCTGCAGGGTTGTTTTTCGGCTTTTGGGCTTCGGCCTAAGGATTTCGGTTTTACAGGTTTCGGTCTCGGCCTTGGGATCTCGGGTTTAGGGTTTCTGCCTTGGGGATTCCGGCTTTGGGGTTGGGGACTACAGGGTTTCGGCCTTGGGATTTCGGCTTTGGGTTTCTGCCTTGGGATTCCGACTTTAGGCTTGAGGGCTTGGGGATTAGAGTTTAGGGTGTCGTTTGGGCCTTGGGGTTTCGGACTCCAGGTTTGGTTTCGGGTTTGCCGGTTTGGTGTTAGCTCCAGATATCTGACTTGAGGCAGCGTGAACGAAATGCACGAAGTCAGATCCATGTGTGCCGGAACTGTATGTTTGTTTTGACGCAGCGTATTCGAAAAGATCCATTACTGCCTGAATTTTGATCCACTGGGTCCTGAATTTGACTTTCAAGGTTCTCGAATTGGGTCGTCCCAGTTCCGAAATGGGGCCAGGCAGTCCGCGAATTAAGTTCCAGGATTTCGGTTTTTCCCGAATTCCGGCTCCGGAATTGACCACGCGGTGTTCGAATTTGGTTCCTGGCTTGGTCGTCATCCGCGATATACTATACCTGGACACTGTTTCGGTTTGACCGGCACGGGACTCAGAAACAATTGTCGCTGTCGCAAGTCCCCCTTCATTTTCACCCCTTTTCGGTCGAGGGGTGCGCCTACGGAAACATGTCGAGGGATATTGTCTGTGCAGCCCCGCATCATCCACCAGGCGATTCCGTGTTCAGCTATAGGGGTCGTCGTGATTTTTGTTGGACGCCACAGGCTCACTCCAACAACCATTCAGAATAGAGCAACTTTGCCAGAATCTAGTTTGGTAAGCCCTGAAGCAATTCATGGTATTGAACAGCCACCTGTGCGTCTCTCGTCTCGCTTGGTTGGCTGTGGATTTCATCTAATGAACTTATGAATTAGGTTTCAGCTTCGGCAAAACAGCGTGCTTTCCAGGGTGGGAAACCCTTGAAACAGAGCCCAGGTCCTCAACTTCGCCTTCGCCGGATGCTCAGGTCCTTAGGTCCCTAGGCCTCACAGAGGTTTTTGGCAGTCCTTCACGTGTGGCTGTTGGGTTTGGGGTTGAAGTTCGGGTCAAGGGCTCAAAATATCGGACCTGCCACGAATGAGATATGGATATCGATGCATTGTCTGTACGGCACGGGTTGCCTCGGACATGACATGGAACAGTGCAGTGATTCCTTCAAACCTTCGGGCAAGGCCAAGACAAATGAGGGGGACAGAAGGATGAGAAAGCAGGGGTAATTACAAGAGGAGCTTGGCTCACATCTCCAAGTCGTAATGCAAACACCATGTTGGTAATCAAGTTGCGAGCTAACTCAAAGCACAGTGTTAAGGAAGGAGAGCAAAATCAATGTCAAAGAGGAGAGCGACGAGGATGATCCATGTCAAGGTAATCATAGAAAGCGCTTCATCACGAGCATGACAAGACCAACTGTCCTCGGATTCAGGTGCTTCCGTCACCCAAACGTCGTTCGGCTACCTTCGAAGATCAATCGAGATCTTCTGCACTTTTCTGGGATGGATACTGCAATGCCACTCCACTCTCTCGTTTGTGAACGCATGGCGACGAACTTGCACGCGAAGACGATGCAAGCCAGCTTCACCTGGGAGCACCGTGCACAAGGGCTGCTGAAACAGCGGTTCTAACACCGTGCAACACGATGACTTCTCCGATTACCCATGACTTGAACCATAAACCCTTGCTTGGATTGTGCCAAGGCTTATACCGCGTGCACCACCATAATCTACCAACCCTGACCCTGAACCATAGTTCTCTCTGACAGAGCCGCACAGCTGCCCGAGCTTGAGAAGTCACAAGTGGAAGTTTAGACTAAATGAATCACAATTGACCTGATACCGTTTTGCATGCCGTCTCGGTACTTGTGTCGTTTTCTGACTGGACCCAAATCGATCACCTGCAACGCTTCTGCGCTTCTTCGCGTGAGTGCACGAGGTCGAGGTCCGAAGCTAACATCGCTTTGGAATTTGCCAAGGCTGCGGAGGCCTGTCACTAATATTTACAAGTTTAGTGGTAGTGGCACGGGCAATGGCACAAGTCGTAGCAATATTCCTGTTCGTAGTAGTAGTCGTCGTCGTCGTCGTCGTAGTCGTAGTAGCAGCATTGGTACTTACCTGGTAGTGGTAGTGCCAATGGTGGCCGCAGCAGTCGTTAGCAATAATAGTCGTCGTCGAATTAGTAGTAGCAGTTGCAGTTGTAGCAGCGAACAGTAGCAGCAGTAGTAGTAGTAGTAGTACTAGTCGTCGTCGTCGTTGTACCAGAACTAGTACTAGTACCAGTAGCAGTACTAGTGATAGTAGCAGCAGTAGCAGCAGTAGCAGTAGCAGCAGCAGCAGTAGTAGTAGTGGGAGTGATAGCAATAGCAGCGTGAAAGTTTCGATGACGATAATGATAATGATAGTGATGATGATGGTAATGATGATGGCGAGTTTGTGTCGATGCTTTTATTCCTATTGCCATTATGCGTGTGAGTGACAGTGGAACTGTGGGTTTGTGCAGACGCCTCCTTCCTCCTTGCGCTGTCTGGCTCACGAGTTTCGCCCGACACGTTTTTTTCCGGATGACCCCCTCATACTGTGACGTTTCATTCCAGGCTTGATGTCTCGCGGCACATGCAAGTTCCTGGTCCCAGATCGACACCTCTGTATTGAAAAGCATCGTGACAGGCTGGCAAGATCATGGACGCGCAGTTCCTGATCAGGCGGACTTCGAAGCTAGTCAATCGTAAGGTTCGCTGGTATTGAGGGTTTGTTGCATTGGCAATGAGAGAAGCATTCGTCGTTGTCGTCACCAGCCCAGCCAAGCCTCCCTGACTTGCGAGCCCGGCTGACAAATCCTAGCCCGTGCTTGCTGCATGCATTGTCGTCTGAGGCCGACTGTGAGATTAAATTGCAGTTTACAGTCGGGGGTTGGCATGAAGTTGGCCTCGAAGGTCGCTTCGGCTCCCGGGTTAGAGGCTCAAGCGCACTCTCAGGTGCTGAGTTCGGTGCTACGGGCCAACTTTCAACCCCGAATTCGAAATTTGGGCCAAACCCACACCATCAAACTTAAACCCGACACCACAATTGCTCCGAGCTTACACCGGAGAGGAAGTACGGGCTTGGCTGGAAGAAGAATGACGATTCTTGACTTGCACTGCAGCCTTGGAAATTATTTCCCGAGATATTCCTGCTGATTCGGACAATTGTTAATTCCTGTTCCTCTCAGTGCTGCGTGCCATCGTTGCTCGTGCAATACCCTGATACTCTATTGTAAGTAAGCTGCACCTAAATGCAACAACGTGCGTGCAGTTGGCTTTTTCTGGTTCGGTGCACGTAGTCGTACGGTACATTCCCCACGATGCCGTGATCTTACGTTTACATTGATATGCACCGTGTCCTCAAAACGTTGTGCTCGTTGTGCTACGGTACGATGCAGCTGCAGTCTTGGCTTAGATGTAAGCGTTTCAGCATCATGCGGCCATCTCCACCTTTTCTTCGAGCATGGTGCGATTGTCCGGCAGTATTATGTGCTTCATTGATCGAAAAGTCATCCAAAATACTGTATGTGTTTGTGTCGCATATTTCGTCGGTGCTGATCCTGTTCTTCATGGCGAGCTAAAACTCCCGTCCTTTTCTGGGCAATGCCGGTGGGCCACTGTGATGGTGACATTCATGAGCAGGCCATCCCACATACCGCGTGGGCTCGGGCTACTCTGTGGAACTGATACGGGCCACCAGCAGCCACGTACTGCTCGCTGCATCGTGCAGAACACGTGCCATGACAGCCTCCTGTGTTTGTCCACACTAGTGCAGAATACTCTTCTACGGCAGGCGCTCGACGAGTGTATGGGCTAATGATGCCATGCTACTGCAGGACAGTACTGCCTTAGACTCGTCCACATATCAGCAGAGGACGGAAGAAGAGGTACAAGTAGCTCCACGCCACTACTCCTGCACGACATGCTGCACATAGCAAGGTAATGCTTGGAACGACAGCTACAACACTTGTGGAAGCAGCAGAAAGAAGTAGCTGTACGTACGGGTGCATGCAGCCGCACGCAGCACCCGCAGCAAAACGAACACAAAAGGAACATGGGCTGTATCAGCAGAGTGCTTCAACCTCTTTCCTGTTGTCGCATCGCGCAACTGCACTGCGGGAGTACTACACTTGGACACTCATAAAATCGTTGCTTCTGCCGCTGTTCTCATCACGGTGCGCTTGTGCGGCAAGCCACGGCTACACTCAAATTATTGACTGTTTGGATGGAGGGCGCTGAACCTTGTGACACCATTCAGCTGGGACGGTTCTGTTGTACATGCACACACGAAAGCCTTGCTCGCCTTACGATTCTCCAAGATTTGTACTTCGCCAGCCGAGGACAACGTTTTGCACCTTACAGTCCGTTCAGGGCCCAGCACAGGGCAGTCATAGACTGGGATACAGTGCATTCTGGCATCTGCGCTTCTGACCGGAACAATGGATGTCAATTACAAGAACTTGGCATGCTTCATGGACAAGATCTTCAGCGAAAACAGATGGATCGAGGAAGCGTCAAAGGATTGTAGCCAGTTGCGCGGTGCATGCGGGCACAGGAAGCAGACGCCAGGCGAGTCAACCATTGCTACTGCTCCTCCTGCTGATGGTCCGACAATGACGGACAACGGCGACGACGACCATTACTACTACTGCTGTCACGTTTACTACAACTTCTGCGACTAGGACTGCTACTACTTCGCATACTGACAATCATTACGAGAACGACGACAGCCACTACGTACACGGCTGCTGCTATTTCTGCTCCTGCTGCTGCTGCTGCTGCTGCTGCTACTCCTACTCCGACTCCTACTCCTACTATCTCCTACTCCTACTCCTACTACTACTACTACTACTACTACTACTACTTCTACTTCTATTATTGCTGCAATACTGCGACAACGACAACGACCACTACTACCACTGCTACTACTACGACGACGACGAATACTACTACTGATACTACCACAAGCATCACCACCACCATTACTGCTACTTCTTCTTTTTCTCTTACTTCTACTAGTGCCTCCACTGTCACTGCCACTGCCACTACCACGACGACGACGACGACGACTACTATTACCTTTAGTTGTTCCTTTTGCGAACCTGCACCTGTTCGCGACTCTCTGTGCTTGTTTACTGCTATTTTTGCTCAGGTGCAAATTGCCCCGGATTGATGGCAGGAGGCCCAGCCAGACAGATGCGTCTGCCTTGTGGATGCAATCCTCTTCAACATGATGGGCAGATGGTCAGCTTTTGGGGTTGGTCACAGCTGTCCACAACCTGGGAACGTTGCGGAGAAAGCAGATCAGAAGTTGTTAGGTTTACGTTTAGGTCCGAATAGAAGAACTCTGGTCAAGACTTGACCAAAACGCCTGAACGCAGCTGATGCTTCGAGATTCCACAAGAGCGAGAGAGAGACAGAGAGGTTAGGAAAGCTGCGGTTTTCTAATCAGGCCTTGCGCTGCTGCAATCGCTTGCCCAGGCGTGGCTGCTCTGCCAACCAGGCTCCGAGCCCGTTCCCCAGCATGACCGTGGGTATGACTCAAGCAGGAACAGTCATCCCAGTGATGATGGAACTGACACTAAGCTGTTTGCAAAAGTTCGTGCAATAGCGCATGTCTGTGCCAAGCAGGAAGTTGCATGGTCATCATAAACTTGTCATAAACACAGATGAATTCGTAGGTTAGTCAGGGGATTGGACGCATTCGCAGACAAGAGATACAAGAGCAAATTTTGCAGTCAGCAGTCTACCATCTTCGCGACTGTTTCTTTTCTAGATGCTAGCCGCTTGCCAAACTACTGTCCATGACGACGGCAACGATGCAGACTTCACTTGACTCGTGGCCTAGCCCATGCCAGTGGTGAAGATACTGATGCTGAAGCTGTCATGGTCACCATTATGACCGTTATGACAATGGCATGACCTACAGTGGAGTCGATGGGTGGCCACACACGTCTCAGTATGATGACTGTAAGAATAATTTTGACCATCATGACAAAGCGGCCAGAGATGGAAGACGGAAGAAGGGGAAAATGACAATGCGGACGACGATGTGCTGTTGATGGTGCCGATGGGGTCATCTCGCAGGCGTCACGACAAGGCCTGGAGACTGAGAGCCTCACCGCTTTGTTGTCCACTTGAGGTCGATCCTCGAGAGCCGGAACGGCCTGGGAGAGTCTCCCCTGTGCCTGGCTACGCTGGCGACCTCAGACACTGAGAACGTCGAGACCTTTCTATCTAAACATGACAGTCTTGCAAGTCATATCACTTCTACAGACCTGCAGATGGGACATCAAGCTCTTTTGGGAAAGTTGCCGGAGCATCTTGTTTGAGATCGCGCACCTGTTGCCTATTCTCATCCCCCCTGCAGGCGCCTTTGCCGCGGATGTGTGGCGATGCGCCTCGTTGAGGCGCAGGGTCTTGCAAGCCAACTGATGATTGCCATGCTGGGGAACTGAAGTTCCTGCTGAACAAAGTGACGAAGATGGGCAGGGTTCCAAATGCACCAAGGCCCTTGCCGACCCTGGCGCGTGCGATGACAAAGGCGGGCTTGGAATTTCGGGCCTGCACATGGGGTAGGTGTGAGTAGCAATCTGCTGCAGTATAAGGGCTGTGCTGAGATGGCGACTGTGGCTGCGGTATGGGTATCGTTGGCGGGAAACTCCATCAATCGAGGCCAGTTGGCGCTGTTTCTCTTCCACTCCTTCGGCTGGCGTCGGTATATTAGAACAGAAGACGAAGAAAGCGTGCTGTTTTAGCTGTGCAAACTGCATGTTGCTCATGAAGACGGCGATCTCGGGCATCAGGCGAGGCGTTTCCAACGACGGATTCCTGTACTGTTTCGCAAGATGCGTGCCAGAATACCAACTCTGGGGCTCCTTCTCAACAGAAGCACCCGAACCGAAGCCTCGCCAGCACCCACACAACAAGGCGATTCCGCCGAAGCCATGGATCTGGACGGTGCCTGCGCTCAGCAAAGCCTCATTTCCTCACGCTGTCGACCACGGTGGAGCAAGTAGAGGTTGTTCAAGAAGCTTGGGCTTGTCGTGTTTTGGAGTTTGGTGCTTCCTAAACTCAGGGCTTCTCCGAGAAGCAGAGCGAGATGAGCGGTGCCGGCAAGCGGCCAAGGAGGCAGGAGCTTAAGAGGCCGATGCTCAGCTTTTGAAGGCGTTGGGATGCCTCATCAGGATCGCCTCCTGGCCGCCGTAGCAGAGGCTCGCCGCAAGCGAGAGGAGCTTGACTGGCCGGCCGCTCACAATCTGACATGTGCATCAAAGTTCAGGCTTCAAAGGGTACGCTGAGGCTTTGTGATGTGTCATGTTGAAGTTGGTGGAAGACTGGTAGAACATGTCCCTTGGGTCCCAATAACTTGCCCTGTGCATCTGTGAAGATCCGGCATCGGCCCGAGGCCCCGAGGAAACAGAACAGACGGCCTGAAATGATACGTGCCTCTAAATCAATTATTTGTACATGTCTTCAGGCCCAGCGCAAGCTCTTGCTGCCAAGGCGACGCCAGCTCTTCGAGACGATGGGCCAGGTCAGTTTCTCCGAGAATGTTGGATCCTCTTCGACCTCAGAAGCACGTGATCGCCTCGCGATTGCTTCGAACCCGGGCCAAGCTTAAGCCGTGGAGGAAGACGACGACTACTGCCGCTTCGAGAGCCATCAAGACTTGGAAAGTCATGTGCTCAGCAAAGAGGCTGTTGGGACACAGAGAGCATTCAGAGCAATTTCTGCAAGATGTGGCACCTTGGGTTCTTTGCTCTTCAGGCTCCGATACCGGCTGCTGCCTCAGTAGCCCTTGATTTGCTTTCTTCAGCGCTCACTCGCTTGTGCCTAAACAGCTTTGCTTTGCAAATGCTTGTTCGTAGACTTATCGGCAGCAGCCGCAACTTACTCTTCAAGGATACTATGGACATTTGCAATCATTTGCAGGTCGGCCAGACAGCTGGATGGATGACATTGCAGCCCAGGCACGAAACGCTTTAAGGTTTGGGGTTGTAGGTTCGAGGTTTCGGGCTCTATTAGGGGGCGATTGTTTGCTTGTGAAAGCTGAAGTGATGCAAGGATCTTCAAGACCGGGACATGGAGGCCAAAAGCCATCAAAGGGAGAATCGCCAGAAGATAGATTGAGCCATCTCGAGAAGCTTGTGGCAGCTTTTACTCGAATCAAAGGTCGATGCTAATCTGGGCATGTAGTCAACATCCGGCCGCGGAGAGGAACCCTTCGAAATAGGGTGCACTAAAGGCTTTACAGGTTAAAACCTTTTCAGGGTACGCTTCTCATACCAATGCGTATATGTATATACGTATATATATATATATATATGCTAACCCCCACCCCCCTCCCAAGAACTACCGCGCGGTGCCGCGATAGCTCCACCAACCCTCCCAGGT
>CAJNDV010033444.1:1275-15652 GCA_905221635.1 Symbiodinium sp. CCMP2456 | reverse complement strand
ATATATATATATATATGCAGGCATGGAGCCATGTAGCCTCTGGAATGTGGCACGGCGAGGCTGAAGCTCGCGCAGCTGGTGCCCCTAGCATGCGCGGTGCTGAGGGGTCAACCTGAGTTCGCTGCGTCTGGGGACTTCATTACTTCTTGGATGAGCGGGATCATCGCCGAATCATCGCTGTTAGCCCCAGTCTTGGCATGAGCATGCACTGCCATCGCGTCGAACGTTGCTACGACATGATTGTCACGACGATATGTCATGTCTCAGTTGGCTCTCATGCGTTAACTCCGAGATACACATAGGAGAGAGAGAGAGAGTCTCAGTGCGTGTGTGTGTTGAAAGTTTGTTTGTGTTTTGCTTGCTATTCCTTGCAAGCTGTTACAGGGAGACAGAGTGATCGGATTCGGGGACAGCTCGGCAGCAGCCCTCTAAACGAAAATATTACCTGCAGCACCAAGTTACAGAAACCCAGATGCATGACTTCAGATGTCATGCGACAACAAGCAGAAGCAAGACTTCGCATGTACATACCGGCGGCAAGAAAATGCTTCGAGAGCTCCCTGAGGAATCCAGGATTACTGCCTGGATATGTATGCTGATCCTTCGTGAGCCGAGGTCTCAGATCTTGGCCCAACAAGCGGAAGCGGCCCGGCCTGTCCCCGAGCCGAAGCCGGAGTCTGATCCCGAGCCGCCGCCTTCAGGCCCGTGACGGTTTAGGGTTTCCTCAGGGTTTCGTGAGATACAGGTCTGAACAATTCTAAGAGGGTTTGGGAGGGGGGGGGGGGGTGAGTCTTATTCTACTTATCCCAGGGGTGTTTACATGGGTTGTGGTTCAGGGATGGGACTTACAAGATGCAGACAAGGGTGTCGAGCATCCAGAAGGCAGCATAAGACTTTGGAAGGGGCATGAGCAACACTCGATGCCAATCCTTTGCCCTTGTCGTTCATCGGCATTTGGAACGTGTGACGGGTGCAAGCCACAAACGATCGTTAATTGGGGAACCATAGCGCCGTGACCCTGAACCCCAAATATACGTTCAAGCATACTGTTGGCAGTCTGAGACTCGAAAGCAAAACTGCTGATGCGAGATGTCTCGCGCTGGAGTTGTGGCATTCTAGACGAGTAACATATGAGGTCACACGGGACTGCCGGGCGTCGCATCTTCAGACCCAGACCTTCTTCAGGCAAACGTGCGCAGAGCGCGGGGTCGTCGGAGCAAGCCGGAGGCAGCCGGGGTCTTTTCCCACACAACCCGGGAGCTTGCAGAAAAAGTGAAAGTAGCAAACACGACAAGTCTCTGCCCGGTAAGAACAGTCCACTCAAAGGC
Organism: Symbiodinium sp. CCMP2456; assembly: GCA_905221635.1. Lineage (NCBI taxonomy): Eukaryota > Dinophyceae > Suessiales > Symbiodiniaceae > Symbiodinium > Symbiodinium sp. CCMP2456. The sequence goes on along the minus strand of CAJNDV010033444.1, from coordinate 14,324 downwards.
ATCATGAATAGTAAGCCTTGGCTTTCCCGAAGGGTTGTAGAGTTCCAGATGGATTCTGACATGAGGGCGTTCTCCACTTTCAACCTCCAACTTCCACTGGCTTGTGAAAACGCGAGTTCCGAAACCTCCAGCCTCGGCGATTGTAGGTGTCACAGCAGAGAACGGACAACAATGTGAATGGTAGGCCCCTCCTTTATAACAGGCCGGTTTCCATATGCACGATACCTTTAAGTGTATGGCAACTCCCATGTCGCTGCCTTCTCGCAGGCTCGCAGCCGACCGCGCCAGAAGATCCCGAGGCCAGGGAGTTCTCACAGAGCAACAGCAAAGAATCCAGAATCTGGGAATCCTCAGAAGGGTTTGAGGCGTTGAGGTTTTGAGCTCCAGAGTGTGAGCCTTTTGACAATGCAGCTCGTTTGGGCTTTTTCTGCACACGTCTTCCTTCTGAATGTTGTGTTGTTCATCATTGGCAGGATCAATTGCAAGAGATGTTGTCAGCAGAACAGTAAATGGATAACTCTTGTAATCAGTGAAAGTCCTGCAGCTGTGACTGCAGATGTCGTGGCAAGGGTATTCTTGCACAGGCAGCCGCTGAAGCACGTCTGGAGGCTCGACGGCAAGATGAGGCGAAGTTGCTTTTGTGTGGCGTCAGCTGGTTTGGCTTGGTTGCGGTGGCTGCGATCGTAGGGGCTCTTTTCAGTCAAGTCCCTGTCTGCCCGAAGGCGAAGTGGAAGCAGCTCGAGGCCAATGGCTTTCAGGTTGACATTGACTGGTTTTGGTGCCCTCTAGTCCAGCACCACGAAGGTCTTGGGTCAGTCTGCTTCTTGAGTTGACAAGAAGCCAGGATCCAAGCAAGACCTGAGGACTCCAAGCTCTGAAGCACCAAACCTGCTCCGCCAGTCCAAGCTCCGAAGTGCGAATCCCAAGCTAGAGGCCTTGACTTTAGCGCCCAGCCCTCGCTAGAAAGAAGCATCGACACAGCATGACTATCACTCTCGCTGTCAGCGACCGTAAACATTACCCTTATACTTTTCATGCGACTATGCCACTCTGTTTCATGATGCATGTGGCCGTATGTGTGGATGTAGGTATAAACACATACATGTATATGTACGCGCGGATATATGCACGCATATGCATGCACATAATACATTCATACCTATATTTATGCTTGCATCTACATATCTACATATATGTATACACGCACTTCTCTCTGTGCATGCGTACATGCTTTGTTGCAGGCCAAGGTCGCTGCAGTGAGCGACAGCGACGCTCCGCTTCGGCTTTGGGAGGCGCAGAGTGCGGTTTGGGGGGGCCCTGGGCGTTTTATCGGAGTCTCGGGTGATCGCTGCCGCAATTTCTGGTTTTGGCAGCCTAGCAGCTGGCGTCTACCAGAAACCTGACGACTTCTTCCAAGCAGATGTGAAGATGAAAGCAAGATAGTTGGGATAGGTTTTGCTGCGGTTGCAAAGCATGGTGGCATGGTAAAAATTAGTGCAACTTTTCGGGGCCCGGCGCTCGAAGGTAAGCTAGACCAAAGGATGCAAAATGTTCGCAGTCTCCTCGTGCAGTGTGAAATGTACAAAGACCCTGCCTTGGACCACACCAGCTCATGCAAAACATAGCCGAAGTGCAAGAGAGCCTTCAACCTTCGCATAAGTAGATAAATTTGGCAGTAAACAGGCTGTACTGTAAGGAACAAAACTATGCAGGCAAGGAAGTAAAGGGATGGAAGAGTAATCCCAAGAATGTGCCGACGTGCCTGTAGACCAAAACACACGTACACGGGCGTACATCACATACAGGTAGACAGGTCAATATCTCTGTCCCCTTTGTCTTATCAGCTGTTGTGTGAGAAGAGGCTTTGCAAGAACTTGCAAGCACACGCGATTGCTCCGACACGACATGAACCGGGTGTCTTGCAGAGCCTAGTATTGCATATTGAAGATAAATCTTGATACTGCGGGCCATTACAGGCCCATGGTCCCTGCAATGAGGTCTTAATTGTGATAGGGGCTCCACCATCTTGTCGGAGGTGGCCTTTTCACAGCCTTCAGCTGACTTCAGCTGCCCTAATCAGAACCTGAAATGCTTCTTGGAATCCAGCCTTGCAGCTCGAAGTCTGGTCTGAAGGCAGAGTTACCCTGGCCCTCGGGTACGGCCGAAAATCCACTCAATGTCGATGCCTCCGGGCATCCGAAAGTGGCACCGGCCCCTGTAAAGAGAAATGCAAGGGAGCTTTGTTGTTGTTGGGGTGAGGGGGGAGGGGGCGGCAGCCAAGACAATCTTGCTTGGTGGCATTTGCAATGATGTCATTCTGTTTGCTGCTTGTTATTGTCAGCGTCAGCTTTCTTTCTGGCTACCCGGTGCAAGGTTTTGCAGGAAAGGATGTATGGGCTCCTTGAAACTCCGCACTTTCTGGACGGGAGCGCTTTGCACATGGCTTGTGAATCAGCCGTAAGCAGTAGTATGTGCGACATGTGCGCTGAGCGCAGGTTTCGGGGCTCGGATGGATCATGAGACTAGGTATACATTCATTAGAATCGTTGTGTGAGTCTCGGGTTCTGTGAGGTGTGTGTACGGGTTTGCTTTGCCCAGCTGTGGCATGGCGCAAGTAGCCTCTGGCGCTGAGGGCCGAGGTGGACAGAGGACCCACCTGGAGCCTCACACACTCACTACAGCAGCCCAAGAAAATCAAATGTTTTTCTCACATCCATGACCAATCCCCTAAACCCTAAAAAGCTGGCCTCTGAGCTGTCACCAGAGCAAACCCTACCCCCGCGAAGAGTCGCCCCAAGGTTCGGTCGCAGCTCCGAGCAGGCCTGCTGAGGCGTGCCAGGGCCTCCGAAGAGATCACTTCCCTTATACGGAGGCTGTTGGGTCCTCCGAGAACCCCCAGCGAACCATCAAACCCTGAAACCAAGCAGAAGTCTCAAACTCAAAAAAGCCCCAGAGAGCACACTGGTTTAAGGTAACGAAGGGCCGCACAACGAACTGCCATCGCGTTTGACGAAGATTCCTAGACCAGGCATCAGATTCTGATAACTCCAGATTCTGAGACCCTCCGCAGCTGGCGTAAAGCTCAAAACCTCACCACTGCAAGACGAGTAAGAAAACATCCACGGACAACTCGCCGAAATCCATACAGCCTTGTCGATTTTTTGGTAGCTTCCGTAAACCCGTGACAGGGTCCTATACAGTAATACAGCCACAGACATCCTGTGTCAACTTCTGCACCCAATAATCATGATAATGCAGAGTATGGTAAGGGCCCGGTAAATTGTTCAACTCCCAGAACCGTCCCAGCAGCAGAAAATTGGTGACTGTTTTTAAAGCCAAGCAGTTCAAGGTACCACAATACAGAAAGCGTTGAACTCATGGCCGATCCCTGTTTGGCTGCTCAGAGAAGATTCCCTGACAAGAACCGAAGACTTGTGACAGGTGGCATCCCGACAAGTTCGAGCAGCGCTTCGGGAGGCCTCGGCTTGTCTCTAAAGGTTGAATGTAAGGGCATAAATAATTAGGGTTCCTTGGCAGAATTATCGTATAATATACCCCAAAACCCTATTCCAATTATTAAGGCCCCTACATCAAGGCTAAACGGGGGAGCCCGGGCCTGAAGTCCTAGAAGAAAACCTTGTTCAAGTCACTCAGGTTCAGAGCCTCTCCCATTTGGGAGCTTGTGCTTTTTCCGTTGGCAAGGGCACGCAGTGCGAATCAGTCCATTTTTGAAGAAAGAGGCTTTGTCAGAAGACACTTGTGTAGTTGTGCTTTGCTTCAGGTGTTCTGCACCATCAGGCATCTTTGAACATAGTTATGCGCAGGGATAGGCTTTTGCAATGAAAAAGGCGTGTTTACAACATGGCCTTTCATGTTGCTACAAATCCCCGGACCATGATCATCAGCATCGGCATCGCGACCAGAACGGCCATGAGAACCGTCATCACGCCGTGACCGCCATCCTAGCATTGTTCCGCTTGTCAATGCTCGCACTGGTCATGTCAGACCCATTGTTTCTCGTAGAGCGATGTAGACTTGCTCTTGATGCTTGATTTCACGAAGAGCATGACCCGACAGACAGCCGGAACTGTGGCTGTCAGGTTTCTGCCTGTGGACGAGAAGGCATTGCATAGATAGAAGGGGTCCAGGGGATTATGGGCTTGGGAGGTCTGGGCTTGGGGTTTGGGCATTTCGGGTGGACAAAGCACATGTCGGATCTGCAGCATACTCGTTTATCGAGGCCTAGACTAGAATCCTTAGCTGGCTGCTTCTCGGAGTCGTCTTGCCAAGCCGTGCTCCCAAGGCGGTGCCAGGTTAAGTCTTTCTGTGCCACTTGAGCCCTAAAGGCTTGAATCCTAGCAGCCACCACACCTTGTTCACCCCAAATCAGTGCTTGCGGTGAGCTTTGATTTCTGCAGCGAAACAACCAGTGCTCGCAGGTGCGTTCTTCCATCTTCGGCCGTGTAAAGGCAAGTTCAGTTGCGAGTCGCCTTTTTGGAGTTCAGGGTTCAGTGTCATTGAAACACCTGACGAGCCCCATGGTCTACTTGGAAGTTCACGGTTAACTCTGTCAGGGGAAAAAGGTACAGTTGCCTAACAATAGCTATATTTTTCATGCGGCCTTTGGCAGGATATGAGTAGCTTGAAAAACCTCCAACACCCCAAGCCTCCGAAGTTTGTCAAACGCTTCTGCGCCTGCTCGTTCAGCTTCATGAACTTGATTCACTCTTCGGTCTACATGTCTGTGAACTCTGCCGTGCCGGTCAGGCGCTTGCGCAGCAGCTGACGCGCCTCATGGCGCCATGCTTAGCTGAACCGCCCTGCGCCTGACCACAAATGCCTGTCTGCGATTACAGCCCACGGTCCGCCTCCTCCTCTAACTCCAACTACGCCTACTACTCCTGCTCGTCCTGCTACTGCCGCTGCTGTTGCTGCTAGCTGCTTCTGCTGCTCCTCCTCCTGCTGCCAATACGATTACTGCTACCACCATTACTACCACAACCACTTCTGCTACTACTACTACTCCTCCTCCTCCTACTGCAGCTACTGCTACTGCTACTGCTACTGCTACTGCTACTGCTACTGCTACTGCTGCTGCTGCTGCTGCTGCTGCTGCTGCCACCTCCCGCGATATCCACGACGACAGCTACCACTGCTACGACAGTAATGGTGCACTGGAGTGTTATTCCTGTAGCTACCAATGCTCGCAGCTGCCGTCTCAGCGAAGTGATGATGCTGATCTGGGGGTCCAAGGCAGCGCTGCCTGAAGGCTGAGATATGAGCAAAAGGTGCCACTGCATGTGAAAGTACGAAGGAGCTGTGTTTGTGTTTGGGTATCGGGTCAGGCCCGGGAGCATTGCGGGCACCTGAACCAAAAGTCGTTGTTGCCGGCCATTTTCAGCCGCTTTGGCTCGGCACACGGTCTTGAGACCCCTTGGTGACATCACTTTGTATTCATGTCCTCAATGCACTGTCTAGGGGCCTGCATGTCACAAGGCGCGAAGTTCTGCGGAGTTGTCCTGCCCATAATCCTCAAGCGCACCATGGCAGAGACGTATCAGACCTGGGTGCTGCTCGAGTGGCCTAGGCTTTGGACGTGCCGCATGCTACATGTACACACTTTCAAATTTCTGTTTAAATGATACGCCGGACACCGTCAAAAAGGTCCTGTGATCTCTACTAGATGCCTGGACAGCAACCCTGCACAGATCCCAGCCACCCCATGGCCTCCGAGCACACGGCGATCCCAGCTCACCCGAGTATCTTGCTGCTAAACTCGCGTCCCTGGCTCTACGATCTTCAGGCGCTACCACACTCGCTGTGTCTCGGGGAATGTCTCTGAGATTTTGGATGGCTGTTCTTGGTGATGTGAGAACCGTGTTGAGCGCTCGTGAAGTGGAGGCTGTCTGCCTCTTGGCTGCTTTGCCTACAGCTGTCTGGCTCGCTTTCCATATTCGACAATGTCAATGCTCTTTGTAGTTTGTTCGTTTCTCTCTCTTTCTCTCTCCTGTGTTTTGTGCTCTTCAACCAGGATCCGGCAAGTGAGCTGAGCGCTGCGAGGTCAGCAGGCTCAAGGACGTGACAGACGAGCAGCTCACGACGGCCTTGCTCGGTGGATCCGTGGATGTGTGTTGGCTTCAAGGTCGGAAGCTTTGCAAATGCAACCTGATCTCTCTCTCTCTCTCCCTTTCGCTCGCTCAAACCCGAAGCACCCATCCCAGTCGTGCGCGATTGCCTGCGTGGCCATAAGCATTGCGATGTTGAAGAGGATTAGAAGCGAAGCTTCCGACGAAAGCATTGCCTGCGTGTGAGACATGTGCACGTCATAGCCATACGCCTTGAAAGTGGGTTCTGCCCTGTGAGGCTGCTGGGAGCTAGGCCGGAGTCCTCTTATTGCCGAGCTGTAGGGTTTGGTCTTCAGGGGCTGAGGATCAACGTGGGCGGCTCTGGAGTTCCTGTTGTCTGATTGCCAGTTGCGGAGACTTCTTGGCCCCTTTACGGGAACCTTTCCCTTGAAGGCCCCTATGGACGCCAGCACGATCTTTCCGACCCCGGACGTCGGCAGCACTTCCAAGACTGCCTCCCCGCACTTCGGCCTTAGCTCAGCTGTTTTTGCAGGTCTAGCAGCGCTGCAGCTGGAAATAACACTGGTGGGCCATTGCCATCTGAATCTGATCATCACCACTGCCCTCGCCGCCCTCTAAGCTTCATCATCCGCCTGATCATCATCGTCATGACAGCATCCTGTCAGAATATGTTGCTCCCATCCCTCACCTGCTCCTTTTGCTATTCGTCCTCGACGTCACGTCAGCAACCTTGTGGTCAACCGCGGTTTGCGCTTTTGCCTTCCCTGTTCATTTCTGTACAGTGGCGACAGTCTTATGCGGTTGTGAATTCCATTTCTTGCTGCAGCCTTCCGTTTCAAGCTGAGGACTTTTCTGAGGCTGATTGTATCGGTTCTCCTTATGCCATCAGCCGCTACACCTGCAACCCGGACCTGGGCACAGAGGCGCCAATGAGCACACATACTGAAGTTTCGAGTCTGCATCCTAGAGCTTGGAGAGTATCAGAGCCATGCGACTGCCAACACGACGAAGCAAGAGCATCTTGAAGCGTCTCGTCTCACGTCCTTCATCTTCTGCCACGATCCTCGCAGCTTGCTTTTCGAGGAGGATTTGGCAGAGTTCCGGGCCCGTTTGGCCTCGCAGGGGGTGGCACTCATGGTGGACTTTGTGCTCCTCGGCGTTCTTTCTGCATTTGCCACAAGCCATAAACGTCAAGATTGGCCGGCGATGCTATTGCTTCTACTTCTGCAGCAGATGGTACTGCAACCGTTGTAGTGCTGCTCCTACCACTAGTCTTGCTACTTCTGCTACTGCTACTGCCACTGCTACTGCTACTACCACGACGACGACCACTACGACGACGACCACTACTACTACTGCTACTGCTACTGCAACTACTACTACTACTACTACTACTACTACCACTACTACTACTACTACTAGTACTACTACTACTACTAAGTGGCTACGGCTCAAGCATTCAGGCTCAAATGCGATGTTGCATTTGGCGAACAGCCCTGCTTCTATCTCCTGCCAAGATGTTCTGAACCTGGCCGCACCCCTCGTAGAGCTGACGGATGCCTCTTCAGTATAATCTGATATAACAGACTTAATATAATATATCATATCATATCATAAATCATATATCATAAATGTAACAGAGCACGTTTTTTCAGAGCCAGGACTACAAACCAGGCGTTCGGAAGCCATTTTTGCAAGAAACAATCATGTGTTGATTTGGTCGCCTCGGTGTTTTTTTCGGTTGTGGCGGGGTTCGGGCGTTTTCTCGCGGCACTGCTGGGCTTTGGCCTCCACAGATGACATGCAGCAGCAAGAAATTAAAGAAGTCTTTGAGGCCAAACCACATGGCAAGAGACAGCACTTGGATCGACATCCCGGACCTGTTCATTCGAGGCCAGGGGATCTTCGACTTTTCGTTCGCTTGGGATATATTCCCTAGGCTTACGGCCTAAACGCTTTGCGGTGAATCGCGACCAGCCGTCTGCAAAGGTTCAGCTAGATGGTTGCTTGCAGCCGCGTCAGCTCCGCGCGTGCAGGCCGTGACGGGAAAGTCGCCTTCGGCAAAGATCCGTACTCGGGCGACTGGACCGACACGGCTCAGTTGAACTACTGGTGCCCGGTCACCAAGTGGAAAGAGGCTTAGATGGTCTCCATGCTTCAAAACTAGTCTCCCAAAGGCAGCAGCCAGAAGAATTTAGATGGAACTAGATTAGAAATGACCAAGATTTAGGAACCCAAAAAGGACATAAGCATAAGCATTTTGAAGGGATATCCCTACCTTATTGGGCTTCATTATAAGGGGGTTTATATGGGATATCCCTACCCTAATTTTTGCTTATGTGCTTTTTTGGGGCCGTAAAGATAACAATTCTCGTTTCAACTTCTTCGCCATAATTCGCCCAGGTCGACAGCCTGCAGGGAGCACATGTTACAGCAGCTGATGGACGTGGCGGAGAGATGCGACGGCATGCGCGTGGACATGGTCGAAGCCTGAGGCAGACGCGTGCGGTCTTTGAGTCTTTGTCACGGTTTCTCTCTAGCTTGCGATGTCAATGTCTCGTCTTCGGGCTAACTTCCTCGAGGCCATGCTCTGCGTGAACGACGTCATCGAAAGGCGGCAATAGTTCCAAGTGTTCACAATATTGTGGATACCAGTCGCCTCCGGTTTGGGGTTTGTTTGGGCCGGTGATGTGCGAAAATGGACATCCTGCTCATCTATGGGGATTTTCGAAAAGCGCTTGACGAGACCAGCTGCGCGATTCTTTCTTCTCACATCAGTTGTCCTGGGCGTGGTTGTGGCCATAGCAACAAGAGAGCCACAAGAGAATCGCAGAATAGCAACTCGTGCGTTGTTCTGGTTGCTATTCTTGCTCTGCAGGCCCATCCTTGCCACCATGCTGCTGTTTCAACATTTCATTGCCGCAGCCACGGTCGCATCACGTTGCCACAAGTTCTGAAACCACTGCTCCTTTACAAGCGGTGCGTCCAATCACCACAACAACACAAGACTACGGTTGATATAGGGTCCCATGGTCACCAGTGCGACAGCCGAGCGCTGATAGCCCCAATCCCAATACAATCGGCCTCGCTATTGTGAGGACCTGGGGTCACCACCTCCGTGAGCAGGGCTTCCACCGGCCGGGGGAGGAGTTCTGGGTTTGGGCCCTCCCGCAGCTCCGCGCGCGTACTCAGACGGCATCAGACTCGACAGAAGACCCATAGGTATGCACGGAATAGACACACACGCGGCCCATGTCCAGATGTGCACGTCTAATGTGCAAACATTCCCCCATGCATCCATACGCGCATCCGGAAACAGACGCAGGCAAATATGAATCTGCGCTCACGTATGATTGGTTTAAGTTTATATTGTTATTGCATGGTCTGGATGCAGAAGATACAATAGCACATGTATGCGTTCCAACCACAAGTCATCGAAGAGATTGACTCGGGGGGCAGTAGTCTGGACATGCTCATAATAATGTGATAATGATGGGGCTGCGAGCATGAGGCCATCCGAACTTCCTGCTGGTCGCAGAATGCTATGAGTACGACCCTTGTCGCATATGTCCCATACATTGAGTCCCGCAGGCACCGATGCAAGTGGTTATTCAAACCTCTTTGGTGCGATGTTTCAAAGTAAATATTGAAGCCTCACCAAGCGCGTATACAATCGAAACAGGAAGGTAGAGCTGTCAAGTCTTCCAGAGGGCCGATATCTTCAAGCACCACAGCGTCACCACCCACGAGGAGTTGACTGATAACTATTTAAAACCCACGTATGTGCTCTGTCTGTACCTGGCTGAGGATGAGATCCTGCCCAGCGGCACCATGCGTGAGCTGTTGCGGCAGGGCTTCAGCGCTGCATACGACAAGGTCCTTTATGACAGGCCCGACAACTGCCTGTAGAGTCGAGAATGGGAAGAGCTTGACAAGACACTGCGGTCGCCACACACTCACGGCTACGTACGGGATGTGCATCTGTATCATCTGTCTATACATATTCAGTAGCTTCTGGCTCACTCACTCTCTCTCTCTCTCTCTCCCTCTCTTTCTTTGCTACGTCTGCAATAGTCTATGTATTTAGATTCTTTTGTGTCTCTCTCTCGCTCTCATTTTCGGCCCTCTGAGGCTGACTGAGGGGCACATGGACAAGCTCCGGGGTCACATCCTTCACAGCCCGGACATGGGCACAGGCCGCACTTGATTCTCCATTTCGGGACAGGAGCTTCAGCCCTCTCCATAAGCTCGTGCGAATCTGTCCTATTTTCAGCGACGGCTCGTCAGCCTAGAGTTGCGGGCTCGTCGTCGAGAAATCATTCAGGCATAGCGGTGGCGAACGCACTTTCATGGGTTGGCCTCGGCACAGGGGACATGCATCGCCCGGGATGCTGCAGGACGTCTCTGCCACTTCACAGAGAATCACGACGAGGACAGACTGTTGCGAATCCAACCCACATTGGCAGCTTCGGCAAGAACAAAGGTGTCTTAGCGCCAGTATAACTACATCCATCGGTACCTGTATCGTCGTCATCATCACAGCCATCCAGCGAATTATCACGATCATCCGCCCTGCTTTCGGCATCGTCACGTCCAGAAAGTTGAAAGCCAGCTCCTGTCACACATGAGTCCGTGGATGAACATGAGTTTTGGGAGGAATCTTGAAGTAGTTCCGTTGCAGATGCCGCATGAAGAAGACACAGATCGCAAACGAAACCGGTTCCGCATCACTTGATCATCCCCCTTTAGCTGTGACCGAGCCTCTCACGTTCAGGGGATTGAGATGCTGGGGTTAATCATCCGTTCGGCATCCGGAGGACCGCGCTGCGGCGCATTACGGGCCCCGCGCGTTGGCGGCGACCGTAGCAGCTCGGACTGAGCATAGCGAGCCGAACATGTTTGCAGGCAGAGCAGGATAGAAGGATAGAAGATTCGAGCAGAAGAGGCATTGTTCGCTGTTTCCTTTAGCAGCTTTAGCAAGACTGTAGGAACAACCCCAACATATTAGTGCTCATATTAAAACCCCCCATAAACGCCCACGGTATCTTAATCAGCCTCCTAAGTCCGAGGCCTCTCTGTCTCTTCCGGGCCCACGCCTCCTCATGTGGGGCCAGGCCAGGCGCCCCTTTTTTGGGGGGAGGGTTTCTTCAAGAACGTCCAAGCTTTTCTAAGGCAGCCCAAAACCCAAAAGCCTCACCCTACCCGCTGAGCCCTGAGCCTAAACAGCTTCGTTGGTAGCGATTGTTCGAGTGTTGGTGTGTCGCTCACCCTGCACTTGGCTTAATTTCCCTGTTTTCCTTGTTGCTCCAGTGGGAGCGGAAAAAGCCCATTGATTGCCTAAATTGAAGCTCTACATTACACTACTCCTCCCAAAGCCAGAAGCTCCGGCAAGTTCGGCGGAGGCCCTAGGGCTCCGGGCGCGGCTCGCCGTGCACCTTCGCAGAGCCCGCCAAGAGGCCCAAAGAGACAGGAAAAGCCGAAAACAGACCCCAATTCCCAGAAGCCGCATTCGAGATATAAGTTTCGGATTTGAGGATTATGTATCTGGAGTTTCGGATTGAACATGTAGAGGCCTGGAATTTTGTTTCGAAGGGCTCTTTTAGATCACTGAAAAACACATAGATATCTTCGCTGGCTTGTGCGAGCTTTTCCGGTTGCTCCTGTGGTTCTGTTCGTGTCGATTGTACTTGTGATGATTTGTCAAGCCTGCACAATTCATTCCATGTGCATTCGCACTGTCTTCGTCATTGCTCGTGCTGAGAACACTACTAATTACCCCGTACCATGATTTACGATCAAAGTGATTCTTGTCTTGTCGTCGTTTCGGATGCTGGAGCCTATTATTTTTCGGCTTCAGGGCTTCCTGGAGTCTTATGGCGCTTGGGCCGCAGAGTTTCAGAGTTCTGCTGGCTGTAGAAGTCTAAGACGGGCCCAAAACACGATTTTTCTTGAAGCCTGAGAGGCTCCCGATTCAGCTCTTTCCACTATCTGGCCTCGGCTGCTTGCAGCGCTGCCACACTGCCGGGGCAGCTGGCAGGCTCTCTCGTATACAGTGACTTCAACAAGCATCTTGTTGCGTCTTGTAGAGTACAGGACTACCACACTTATGATGGTTGTCACTGCCTCAGCTTTCGTTATCATCGGCACGGCGAAGCCCGTCTTGGTGTTCAGCAGAATTGCTACCTTTGTCGTTCATCTTACTGCTCGTACTTGCGCTTCGGTTACCCTCTGAATGTGCCATGCAAGTTGCTTCCGACTCGCTGGGTGTTGAAGTAGGTTGAATGAATAGATGTTGACATCACGCTGGATCTCTCAGGGTTGCTTGGATTCCTTGTTGCTGATAGCGTGAAGCCACGGAGCCACCCAACCCGAAGTCTAATTGTTGGGATCCCGACATGGCGAGCCATGTCCAGGCGAGTCTGCCTGTGCATGGGGACGACTCTTGGAGGCTCAGTCTGCACCGCAATTCAGACTTGAACGATGAGCTTTGGCTCTTTGGCCCACCCAACACACTCTGCGCGGAGTTCCAGGTTCCTTGCATGGGGCTGGAAGCCGGATCGTGAGGCGGGGTCCATGTGCGACGTCAGGCCTTTTTCTGACGAGCACGTTCCCTTGAGTTCCCCACAGGATTGAATTCGTAGTTTGAACTCAGGCCGCCAAGTCCGAGGTGGTCGCTTGCATCGTCGTCGTGAGACTTGGCTGCTGGCCGATCCTTCAGCCGACATTTTGCCGGCACCGAGCATGAGACCTTGTGAGGAACTTCACCGATTCGACGGGCTGGGCCACATTGAAGCCGCATGCCCGCAGAGCACAGCCACAATGACAGAAACTGGAACACTGCTGCCGGTGTGGCAACAAGAACCACTATTACTCCATCTGCTGCTGTGACACAGGCCCCTACATTACGCATCCTTGTTCTTGATGCTATTTGCCTGATCCCAGATGTATTCGTCCCTGCCGCTG
>CAJNDV010033443.1:24256-34610 GCA_905221635.1 Symbiodinium sp. CCMP2456 | reverse complement strand
AGCCGGGGAGCTCGGCCAGAAAAGCGCTCCTCCGGGGTGGGTCTAAAAGTTCGCGGCTTCAGGATTTTAGGGTTAATGTTTAGGGTTTAGGTTTCAAGGTTTAGGGTTTAGGGTTTAGGTTTTAGGTTCTAGGGTGTTTCCTTAAAGGGTTCTATAAGGGCTACGACAAGGGGTACTATAAGGGCTACTATAAGGGCCATTATAAGGGCTTAAGGGCTTAGGGGCCTCAATACTTAGAATAGGGTTTTGGGGTATCTAGGGTGTTTTTTGAATTTAGGGTTTGAAGTCTGGGGCGTGGGGTTTAGGGCTTGATGTTGAGGGTGTAGAGTTGGTGAGGTATTTAGGGTTCAGAGTTTAGTGTTTGGGGCTTAGGGTTTTGAGTTCAGGGTTTGAGGTTTAGGGTTCAGAGTTTAGGGTTCGAGGTTTGGGGTTTGGAGTTCAGGCTTTGAGGTTTAGGGTTTCAGGGCCCCTAAGCCCTGACTTTACAGAGGAGCCCGGAAGTCCCAAACCAGCACGACCCCTCCAAACCCGACTCCTGAACCCCAAAGTCCTTACATCCCTTCAGAACCTGTATAAAACTTTTATCAAAGCCCTTTAGAAACTTTATAAACATAGAGCTCATATAGAACCCTTGCAGAACCTGTATTACATAGAATCCTTCTCGAACCCTGGCAGACTCGTTGCAAAACCCTTAGAGAACCCCTATAGAATCCTCATGGAATCTTATAGCACCTTTGTACTTGTAGAGCTCTTGTAAAACCCTTGCAAAAGCCAAGATCCCGAGCCAGAACCACCCAGGAGCAGCCGCCCTCGATTCTCCAACCGCTGCCGCTCATCTCATGTCTGGGGTTGGGGTTCCTGTAATCTTAAAACCCCAAACCTGCGGCGACAAGGATCGACCAGGCGGTGCAGGAGGTGCCGGAATTGCAGCAGGTGGGACGGGGAGGGTTTACTTACGGTTTAGGGTTTGAAGGTAAGCCTGAAGCCTTAATTTTAAAAGGGTTCCTTTGATCCTGTAAGTGGTGCGAAGTGGGTACTGTATGGGTTTAGTACAAGCGTCGGAATGAGTAGTGGTATTGTTCCTGAGGCTTCCTTACTATACCTATACTGTTGATGATGTAAACCCTGCATTACCTTAAGGACCCTAACTGTGGGAATTATGGTATATTCCCTATCATGGTAATGCAGGATTTATATCATCAACCGTAGTATATCTAAGGCCTCCATAATATGTGGCTTCTGGGAGTCTATGGGGTTTAAGTGAGAGATCCTTAGAGTGTAGGGTTTAAGTTTTGGGCGTCCCGGGCGTGCAGAGTGTTCGAGTTTGAGGGTTCCGGTAGAAATACTGAGACCACTACCAAACAATTAACTAGTGATTTCCTTGCGGCTATTTTGCGAGCGGATTAGTGATTTGGCTTGTTCCGTTTGCGGTTTATTAGCGATCATATTGGGATTTCGTAGGGATTATTTTGCGGTTATTTTGCGAGCATGTGGGGATGGGGGAGGGGAGGGTGAGATGCTCGCTATTTTCTCCCTAATTTCTCGCTAATGCCTCGCTAATTTCTCGCTAATTTTTCCCTAATTTCTCCTTAATTTCTCGCTACTTTCTCGCTAACTTCTCGCTAATTTCTTGCTAATTCAAGAGGAAATCTAAAGAAATTAGCGAGAAGTTTGCGAGTCGACCCCAGCCTTTCGAAACCAGCCGGTTGTGCTGGTTAGGGTTTAGGGGTTTAGGGTTTAGGGTTTAGGGTTTAGGGTTAAGGGTTTAGGGTTTAGTGCCTTTCCTTCCCTCCCCCATCCCATGTCCTGACGTCTGCGGGATGCAGCAGGTCTCAAAGCACTTCGGGTTTAGGAAAGCCGCTGTAGCCAGGAAGCGTATCCGATCTCTGCATGTCATATTAAAACCTGTACTCCGACAGCTAACCTCTCAAAGCTATTTCAAATCTCTCTCAAATCACCCGCAAATTTCTCGCTAATTGCTCGCTAATTGCTCGCTAACTGCTTGCTATGTGCTTGCTATGTGCTTGCTATTTGCTTGCTAATTTCTCGCATAGTCCCCTAAACCCTAAACCCTAAACCCTAAACCCTAAACCCTAAACCCTAGTCTGCTACAGCTCTCCCGAACTTCTCTCTAAATTCTCCAAACATTCTCGCAAAGATCTCGCCAATCAATTCTACGGTTAAGGGTTTAGGGTTTAGGGTTTAGGGTTTAGGGTTCCCAGCATTTACATTCCAAAGATGGTCGCAACCCTAAACCCTAAACCCTGAACTGTGGTAGGTGGAGGACGCACGGATGGGAATGACGGAAGACAAGATGCATCGTGTCAGCGATGACCTTGCGGGGGTGTCGGGTTGATTACTTCTTTCGGGGCTCCTTCTCTTGGTTGAGGGATATGGTGGAGCTTAACCCTAAACCCTAATTAAGCCCTACCCCCAAAAACCTAACACCCGCCGATGTGGTGGAGCTTATTTCGGCTTGTTCGGGCAAGCAGGGTCTGAGTTCCGACTCGGGCGTTTAAGGTCCGGGGTTTCATCTTCAGGGCTTGGAGGATGGGCCCAGGAGTCAATCGCGATACTAGGCTTCAGGGTTCACTTCAGGGTTGATTGTTGTATTGGGAAACACTGAACCCAAAAACCTAACCCTAAACGCTAAACCCTAAAAGCCAAGCCCTAAACCCTAGACCCTAAACCCTAGACCAAGACATGGGTTCGAGTGCATTAAAAAAGGCAGCTCCATTGAACGTCAGATGGCTCCGATTCGCGAACCTTGAGCCCTGGTGATCCAAAAACTTACCGCTCAAGGGTTCTATCCTCTACCTTAATTTTTTTGTAGGGCCCCTATAAAACCCATATTAGGATTTGTAATAAGAACCTACAGAAAAAGTAGGTTCTGGTAGCTTCAGGTATTTGAAGGGTCATGACCTACGATTTTGCAGGGTTTGGGGTCACAGGTAGGGCTTAGGAGGAAGCCTTAATCCCCAAGCCCTGCCGCTGAACCTAAAACCCTAAACCCTAAACCCTAAAACCCTAAAACCCTAAAGCCCTAAAACCCTAAAGCCCTAAACCCTAAAATCCTAAAATCCTAAACTCTAAACCCTCGACCCTAAAATCCTAAACCCTGAACCCTAAAGCCCTAAACCCTGAGGTATGTCTTCGAGATGGGGAACAAGTCCAAGAAGCAGGCGATCTACCGGCGCAAATACGAGGCAGACATTGGGTTCAGTTATGTAGGGTTGAGGGGGTGAACTTAGGGCTTTTAGGGTTCAGGATCTAGGGTTCTAGGGTTTAGGGTTCTAGGGTTTAGGGTTTTATCGTTTTAGGGTTTAGGGTTTTATCGTTTTAGGGTTTAGGGTTTTATCGTTTTAGGGTTTAGGGTTTAGGGTTTTAGGGTTTAGGGCTGAGGGCAGCTGTAAGGGTTATTCTAAGGGTCATGTAAGGGGTTGAAGGGTTGATGTAGGGGTCTGAATCTTTAACAAACATGTGCCCGTACAGTGCCTATGTAATCATTCTATGTGCCGCAAAACCAGGTGGTAATTTTCAAGACCCCTACGTGAACCCTTACAAAACCCATATAGAACTTCACGCTAAACCCCCAAACCCCAAACCCTGAGACCCAAATAGAACTTCCATTGTCTATGTCAATGTGGACGAAGGTTCGTCCAAACACCTAAACCCTAAACCCTATACCCTAAACCCTAAACCCTAAACCCTAAACCCTAAACCCTAAACCATCAGGGGCCCCTGAACTGGCCCCTGAACTCCAAACCAAAACCCAAAGCCCTAAACCCTAAACCCCAAATTCCTAAACCTTAAGCCCTAAATCCGAAACCCTGAACCCCAAACTCTCAACCCTAAACCCTAAACCCCGAACCCTGAACCCTCAACCCTAAGCAGTTCAGGCAGCCCTAAAGTCCTGGACCCCAAACCCTCAGCCAAAGGAGAAGCAGCGCCACCTGAAGCCTTAGACCCTAGGGTTTAGGGTTTAGGGTTTTGGGTTTAGGGTTTGGGGCTCTGAACCCCCCCGAAACCCTAAAGCACCAAAGAACGAAGGTCTAGGGTTTAGGGTTTAGGGTTTAGGGTTTAGGGTTTATAGGGTTTAGGGTTTAGGGCTTAGGGTTTCGGTCCCCCGAGAACTGGGTTTAGGGTTTAGCGCCCCCAAGAACTAGGGTTTAGGGTGCAGGGCCCCCCCAAGAACGAGGGTTTAGGGTTTCGCGTTAGGGGAAAGCCCTGAAGCCTTAGAGACCCTAAGGACCTCAAAAAGCCCAGGGTGCGAAAGCTGGTACACCTCGCAAGCCCAACACTGTATTTTGCCCTAAACCCTAAACCCTAAACCCTAAATTTGCTAGAGCCTCGCCGGGGCCCTTAGAGAACCCTCATACAGGCCTTATACTAGGTTCCCCCCTAGTACCCTTTTGCCGGTTCCCTTAATAAAGCCAAATAGTAGGAGAAAGGGTGCCCTTATTGTTTAGGGCTTACTGGGGAACCGAGACGCTTAAGCAGCCCTTATATAGAGAAGCCTTATGAATTTACCCTACTAGAACGGTTTAGGGTTGAGGGTTGAGGGTTTAGGGCTTATTTAGGGGCCTCAATAGTTACCAATACTACTTGGGGGGTTCCTTATTCTATTAAAGAAAAACAGGCCCCAAGACCCTATTCTAATTTTTATGGCCCCTACACCCTAACCCTTATAGTAGCCCTTGTAGAACCCCTTAAGGAACCCTTTAACGGAACCCCCAAAAACCCTATTCTAATTATTCAGGCCCCTACATTAGGGAGAACCCTAAACCCTAAACCCTAAACGCTAAACCCTGCCGCTTTTCCCAGGTGCTGGGCATGGTCCTGACACAGCAGGAGGCCTTTACCAAGGCAGGGTTGCGCTTAAGGGAAGAGGGTTTAGGGTTTAGGGTTTTAGGGTTTTAGGGTTTAGGGTTCAGGGTTCAGGTTTAGGGTTTAGGGTTCAGGGTTCAGGATTTTAGGGTTCAGGGCTTAGGGTTTTAGGGTTCAGGGTTTAGGTTTAGGGTTTTAGGGCTTTAGGGTTTTAGGGTTCAGGGTTTAGGGTTAAGGGTTGAGGTTTGGGGCTCTACTTTGCCATACTTACGAGTTTTTATTCTACATGAAGGTTCGCGATTAGGGTGTAGGGTTCTGGGGGTTCAGGGCTTAGGGATTTGGGGTTTAGGGGTTTAGGGGTTTAGGGGTTTAGGGGTTTAGGGGTTTAGGGGTTTAGGGTTTAGGGTTTAGGAAACGGGAGTTCTTCCCGTGATGATGGTGTCGATGTGTTGGCCCAGGCAAGGGCCCAGCCCAGGACACATAATTAACTCATGGCCCAAGGCATATGGGCAGATGATTACGGCGGGCAAAATAATAATCTGACTTGCCTTTTCAGCTTCCGCTGACACTGAATGCAATGCATTCACGTGTGACTGCTGTGCAGAGACCCCTGCGAAATCCCTCGGCCGGACTGGGTATGCACCTGAGTCGTTTTACCGGGCTACGCCTGTAAACCGAGCATATCAAGAACGGACACTTCCACACGACCCTAAACCCTAAACCCTAAACCCTAAACCCTAAACCCTAAACCCTAAACCCTAAACCCTAAACCCTAAACCCTAAACCGTCTCAGGTCTCAGGATTCACCGGAGTCGGTGGAAGGGGGCCGGGGGGAGGTTCTGGTTTTCCCCTGGTAGCTGTCTGTAGGCACTACAGTGTAGGGTTTAGGGTTTAGGGTTTAGGGTTTAGGGTTTAGGGTTTAGGGTTAAGGTTTAGGTTTTCCCCTGGTAGCTGTCTGTAGTCGTAGTCACCCTAAATCTTCAACCTCAAACCCTAAGCCTTAGACCCCAAGCACTAAACCTATCCCCAGAGTGGCTCTATAGAAGCCCTTGAAACCCTAATAGATCCCTTTAGTAAGCCACTAATTCCCAGGGCAACCACCAAGTTATGAGCCCTGAAACCCTACACCCAAACCCTAACCTTAGGGCTTAGGGTTTAGGGTCTAGGGTTTGGGATTTAGGTACTAAACCCTAAACCCAAAACCGTAACCCCTAAACCCACTAGGTCCCATGTACATCCAAGTGTGGCGTCAGGTTCCTCGGGCTGAGGCTCGCGATTTAGGCTTTGAGGGTCTTGCAGGTTTGGGACAGGCTCATCCCCGCATTGATGCGGCCGTCCCAGAACCTACCGTTTTTATATATAGGGGTGCTGGTAAAGCCTATATAGTTCAGAATTCGAAGTTATAGGGGCCCTACACAGCAGGTTTTGTTAGGCGACGGTGCCCGCGATACCCTAAAGCCAATACCCTGACCCTACACCCCAAACCCCCAAACCACCCCCCACCCTTAAACCGTCAAACCTTTACGCCCTTAAGCCTTAAACCCCTAAAGCCCTAAGCCCCTAAACCCCTAAAGCCCCAAACCCTAAAGCCCTAAAGCCCTAAAGCCCTAAAGCCCGGAAAGCCTTAAAGCCCAAAAGCCCTAAAGCCCGGAAAGCCTCCAGGTTAAGGCCCCTACACAACTTCCCGAAGGCCGCACGGCGAGCGGTGAAGCGAGCGAGGGATTCACCGGCCGTCAAGGACAGGCTCTTACTTAAAGCATCATCTGGCGTCGTAACTACGGTTGATAGTACCATAAATAATGCATTGCCCATAATAAGGAATAGACCATAATTCCCATAGTTTAGGGTTTTTAAGGCAATGCAGGATTTATACTATCAACATTAGGCCTCTAATAAGTAAGGTAACTATAGGCTGTAGGTATAAGTACTGCTAGCCCAGACCGAGGTACTTCAACCTTTATTCTAAGTCCCATGAACCTCGAAATCTTGCTGAGGGTTCCAAGGGGAAGTACCCTAAGCCCTAAACCGTAAACTGGGAAAAGGCACCCTTTGGCCATTGTAGGTTGTTCCCTAAACGCCAAAGCCCAGACCTGAACCCTAAACCCTAAACCCAGAACCCTAAACCCAAAAATGAGACAAAATACAATTGGATGGGTGTAAACGCAACCAGACGGGTAGAACTACAACTCAAATCTCTAGAAATTGGTTTAGATGGGTGGTCTACATGCCGTTCATACCTACATAACCGAAAGCATACAAACCGAAATAATCATGTTAAGTATTACCTACATGCCGTTCGTACCTACTTGACCGAAAGCACAAAAACAGAAATAATCATGTTAAGTATTGCCTACGTACCTACGTGACCGAAAGCATACAAGCCGAAATAATCATGTTAAGTATTGCCTACATGCCGCTTGTAACTACATGACTGAAAGCATACAAACCGAAAACAACATGTTAAGTATTACCTACATGCCTGTAGTGCCTCCATGACCGAAAGCTTACAAACCGAAATAAACATGTTAAGTATTGCCTACATGCCTTGCGTGCCTATATGGCCGAAAGAGCATACAACCAGAAATAATCATGTTAAGTATTGCCTACATGTCTTTCGTACCTACACGACCGAAACATACCGAAATAGTCATGTTAAGTCCTCATTCGTGCTAGGGGGAAAAGAGAAGGGACGAATCACAACCACCTAAACCCTAAACCCTAAACTCTAAACCCTAAACCCTAAACCCTAGCTTTGGTGCTGGAACCTTAAGGCTGTACCATGAATTTCCTGCGGAGACTGTCCAAACGTTTAGGGTTTAGGGTCTAGGGGTTTAGGGTTTAGGGTTTAGGGTTTAGGGGTGTAGGGTTTAGGGTTTAGGGGGTTTAGGGTTTAGGGCTTAGGGGCACCGCAATGGCCAATTGTAATTTTCTCCCGTTTGGGCTAGCCCACAACAGTGGTTCAGTTGTGTTTTCCACTGTGTGGTTGTATTTTCCCCCGTTTGGTTGTATTTCGACCCGGTCGCCCCTGAACCCTAAACCCGAAACCCAAAACCCAAAACCCTAAACCCTACCGCCTTAGTAGTTCAGAATCTCAGGGTTTAGGTGCAGGGGTTTGAGGTTGAGGGAACCTTTTGGGGGCTGTGGAGCTGCGCTAAATCCATACACCTCTTCAGGCGGCTTGAAGTTTAGGGTATCGGTATAGGTTGGGGATATTGGAGTTTAAGGGGTGCAGGTTGGGGATTGTTGGGTTCAGCAGACGGGACAAGCGAAGAAGGCGCTTTGGACCCCTGAATCCTTGAACACTGAACCGAAAGCCCGCAACTCTAAAGTGGAAGCCCTATCCCAACAAGTTGCTCAGTAAGGGTTGTGTCGGGTCGCATGGTGGCCCTTCAAGAGGGCTGGTTGATGGGTTTAGGGTTTACTGGTTTAGTTTAGGGGCTTTGAGTTTAGGGTTTAAGGTTTAAGGTTCGGTCCCTAAACCCCAAACCCTTAACCCCGAAACCCTAAACCAAGGCGTTCAACAAAAGAAACCTTAAACCCAAAGCCCTAAACCCTAAACCGTGTCTGGTGGGCTCGACTTCGGGTTGCAGGAGCTGATGACAATGAAAAAGGAGGGAGGCGCGCCGAAGCGTTCTTGAACCTGAACCTTAACCCTGAACCCTGTGTAAGCCCTAAACCCTTAAAGCCCTAAAGTCCTAAAACCTAAACTTTCTCTGTCACATATATGCTTCTGTGTGTTTGCAATTCGCCGTCAATTTGGCACCATCGTTCTTGCAATCCGCGCTCAGTCGGGACCCGTCCAGTATTCTTGCAATCTGCCGTCAATCGGACCAGTGTTCGTGCAATTGGCGGTCAAGGGTTTAGGGCCTATAGGACTATAGGCCCCTAAACCCTAAACCCTAAACCCTAAACCCTAAGGGCTGTGGGTTGGCCTTGAAGAGTGAGGGTTTATGGCCAAGGCTTTGGGCTGGCCTTTAGGGTGTATGGCCAAGGCTTTGGGCTGGCCTTTAGGGTTTATGGCCTGGGGATGATGCTGTTGATGGACAAAATTCTGCATGACCCAAGTATAGTATAGTACCATAATTCCCATAGTTTATGTATACAAGGTCATGCAGGATTTTGTCCAGGGGTTTACGGTTTCTGGCTAGGGCTCTGGGCTGGCCTGTAGGGCTTTAAAATTGAAGGCTTGAGTTTAGAGCTCTGGACCCAAAACCCTAAACAGGGCTCTGTAGGGTTTAGGGTTTTTTTTTTTATAGGGTTTAGGGCTTAGGGTGTAGTTTCTGTCTATTTCTCCGGGCAGGATTGTGATGTGAAGTCGTTTAGAAAGTCGCAGTTGTGGATCATGTGAAACTTCGTAAAGCGATACAATCGCCCTAAAGACGATGCCCAGACTTCAGAAATCTGTTCCACTATGCTACTGTGAGTAAAACTAAAAAGCAATCACTAATTCAGTAATTCAAGGGCATAGGCGGCATGAACAGGTCATGACGCCAGCTAACGTGAGAAGAGGACACGGTCAGATATCCAGGTGGACCTATATCTCCATTTTGTGGGATGACGCACAAGCGCTGGGGCCATGGCTACGTGGCGCCCACCCAGGCGTCAGTATAGAACTTAAGCCATGGCGCACTCCGCGGCAGAAGCTCGAGCCGAAAGAAGCGCTCCGGGAAGTAAGGTTTAGGGTTTAGGGTTTAGGGTTTAAGATAGGGGGCCTATATACTATTGTGGGGGCTCCTTAGTATAAATATTGTATAGCAGGGCTCCAAAACCCTATTCTAATTATTAAGGCCCCTACATCACAGACCCTTATCTCGTGGGCCACAGAGCCAATAAGAGCAAGAGTAGCCCGTGCTCGCACCCGGCTGAGACCGGTGTATTCTGCATTGTTCGGACTAGCTGGAGCTGGAGGCTATGTGGAATGTTTTGGATGCGTCCGAGGAGAAGTTCTCAGAATTTCAGATACAGGGTTGCCCATCTCGAATAAATGCAACGGTAGGAACAGTATCACTACTACAGGAGTATTTAATTTAGTAATGCCCAGGCAAAGAAACTGGTAAGACCAGACATAATCAAACGTATGCCAAAGCTTGTAGTAGGAACAGCTTTAATGGTATACTAAAAGAGAGAAGAAAGAGTTAGAGTAGTATGATAAGAAGCAAGAAAGAACGGTCGCGGGAAGCAGCAGGAGCAGCCACCGCTGCCGCTGTCGTTGTCCTGGTCATCGCCGTTGTCGTCGTCGTCGCTGTTTCTAGTGTTGTGGTAGTTGTCGGTGGTTGCGGTTGTTGTTGTGTTGGCAGCAGAGGTACTGGTACTGGTAGAGGTAGGGGTGGTGGTAGTCGTGGCTGTCTTCATGGTACTCATGGTTGTAGCGGTAGGGTGGTAGTAGTAAAAGCAGTAGCGGTAGCAGTAGTAGTAGTAGTAGTAGTAGTAGTAGTAGTAGTCGTAGTCGTAGTCGTAGCAGCAGTAGTAGTAGTAGCAGAAGAAGTAGTAGTAGTAGTAGTAGCAGCAGCAGCAGCAGCAGC
Organism: Symbiodinium sp. CCMP2456; assembly: GCA_905221635.1. Classification (NCBI taxonomy): domain Eukaryota; class Dinophyceae; order Suessiales; family Symbiodiniaceae; genus Symbiodinium; species Symbiodinium sp. CCMP2456. Next base: position 24,261 of record CAJNDV010033443.1, on the reverse strand, counting down.
AGCAG
>CAJNDV010033442.1:127493-131833 GCA_905221635.1 Symbiodinium sp. CCMP2456 | reverse complement strand
GGGGGGGGGGGGGGGGGGGGGGGGGGGGGGGGGCAATGTTCAGTACATACAAGCTCGCCGTGCAAGGTCGTAGCGTCACACCACCACAGATACTCAATTGACTTCGACACTTCAGGACGCAAAGGTCTCAGGAAAACCTATGCTAGAGCTGCTAGAGACTGCCGCAGGTCGGGAATAACCAAGCTCTGCCCGCAGATCCTGCCTCGCTTCATGATCGGTGATCTTCTTCCGGGCATGGCCCTGTACAGATCCAAAGTCTGCGAAATTCCGAAAGGCTTTCGCTGGAGCAGTAGTGACGTAGTGCAGCCGACCTGATTCAATCCTCGTAAGCGCAGCGAGTTCTCCTTTTCGACCTGTGCTAAGAGCCGGGTTCGCAGACTTATCCGAGGCCCATCAACCGCTGGGCTGTGGGAAGCTATCCTAATTCACGTACATCCGCACGCTGCATGGGCATGGGGCTGTTGCGATGGTGGCTTTGCTTGGAACGGCCAGAAAGCTTGACGTGGCAGTGGCAGTGTGCCAATGTCCCGTACGACCAATTGATCGTGACTCACACTACTGGAAAGCCCTCGGAAGAGCTTGCCCGCGTGCCTGGGGTCAAACAGGTGACAGTGACATTCTGAAAGAAGCAGTTGGGTCCCATGCAGCCCCAACTGAACCTGACAAAACTTCGGACACCGATCCGTGGATCCAGAACCTGCCTCCTCCCACCTGTCCTTGAACTTCTGCTCGCATGCCTCCTGTCATTGAGTCTGGTCTAGGAGTCTAGGCCATAGGCTGCATAGCTTTCCTTGAGATTCCATTGAGAGGCCAGGAATTCTGCAACACACGGGCGCGCTGGATCTCAAAACGAGCCACAGGCTGAAGCAAACCACTCACAAGGCTTCACGGCTCCTGGCACACAAAGAAGTCGTGCCCGTCTTCGCATCGCCACCTGAGTATGAATGCCCTCGGAGGTACAGCATGTCTGTGAATGACCGCTAATGCACGGATTTCGGAGGTGATCTGATGAAGAATGGAAAGTGTCGTATGTGCCTGAAGCCCTGAAGCGACCTGGGATCTAGAGATACCTGATAAAGCCATGGCTGTTCCGAGGTAAGCTGGCTTGCAAATCGAACGACCCTCCTGAACCTAGTAAGGACTTGGCACAATTTCGAGAGGAAATGGACTAAAGACTCTGACCGGAACCGGCCTTATCGGGCTTAAGCCACTACTGCATGGGCGCACAGAGCGTAGTAGTCCTGCTCGTCGCAGGTATCCAGAAGTTTCCTCGGCAATAAATGTCAGATGGCATGGAATGCTCAAGAGGCAAAAAATTGCATTCGCGGCTCTGCGCTACTCATGCAAAACACCGTCGTAACAACTGAAGATGACTGCAAGGACGGTCTTCACTCAATTTCGCCTTTTGCGTTTGACAAGTCCCAGGCCTAGAGGAGCAGCCTCCTGTAAGGGGCCCCGGAAACCAGAAAGGAGGGTTGTGGAGATCTTGGCTTCGAGCTTGCAGCTCACGCATTCCATGCTTTGCGCTGCACGTATGGCAGCGGTCCTGCGAGCTGCGCCAGTTTGAGGCTGAAGCCGAAATCCGACCGGTCCGGGCATCCAGCTTGCGGGCACACCTCAGCTCCTTCTGCGGGCAACCTGGATCTTGGAGACTGATAGAGTCTGCGAATCCCCAACTCCCCAACCCGCGGTTGCCTGGACAATTAAGTCAAGTCGATCAACTCTGTCGCTGCCAAAGCCGAACGTTGTCGGGCACTCTTTTCTCTATGATCAAACGGAGCATCTACATCGAAGCATTCGCTGAATTCGCTGCGGGGGATGGGCCGTGAGACATGTCTGTGGGTGTAACCTCTCGGTGAATGACCTAGATGTATGTATCCTCACATTTATGCATACATACACATCGGCGCATAAGCAATATGTATATATATAACTAATATAAGCATATAGTTTCAACTGCATAATTTAGATACACACATATGTACATGTAAATACAAGCGTCAATTACATAACGGTTCGAACAACTACTCACATGATGCGCTGCAGCTTGAGGGACAAAGGCTTGGCAACTTCATCTCAGCTCGCTAAGGACACCCAGGAAGCCACGAAGATCATATGTTGCTGCCTTCGACTCGGCCTGAGCCAAGTTTCCGGGGGTTTGCATCAAGCCGAACTGTGGTTTTAGAATATCAAGCTATATCAAACTCGAGCGATCATCGCGAGACAACCTGAGTGGTCAGAAACCGACTGGAGCTGTGCATCCGATGATGATGCGGATGGCGAAGGTAAGTCTTCATCAGGCTTCTCCCGCCAACCAAACAGAGTATGGCATAGGCTCCAGGATTTGACACTAGTAGAGACACTTGTACAGAGCACGCGGGTCCTCCTCACCCCCACCCCAGCACCTCCACCACTACACTACGACTACAACCGCAAGGATTTCTCGCTGTGATCGGCACAAGCGGGCCTACGATTACTACAGATTCGTATGTTTAGGCCAAGCCATGAACTAATTTCACGCCATGAACTAAATTCAGAAAACCTCGAACATGACAGGCCAGGCTGCCCGACTGCTTTACGCCAACTTGCGCGGAGAGCCACTTTAACTTTAAGGTACTTTAACTGTAAGTTGCCGTAAATCATAGTCTGCACCTCCTAGCTCATCGTTGGCATATATGATGCTTCCTTACCGCAGAGACTCCGCAAGCAGCATCATCGGACGGCGCCAATGCAAAGATTGCACGAAGCGCCCAAGGGGCGCTGAGACTTGAGCCCTCAGCTCAGGCAGCGTCTGGGCCCTTCTGACAGAGCCTTCGACTCTGTGGTGTGATTCGTGCTTCGCACCCTGCCGCAAGCTGAGGCTGCAAGGCGGGGCGGTCTTTGGGCCCCGGACTTCGGAAGTCACGCTACCTCCTGCGCTGCAAGCTCAAGCTCGCCTGATGGCTGCAAGTCTGGTGATGTCTGGTGTGCCTCCATGGTCCATGGCCTGTGTGCATCATGTCTACCTGGTCTTTGGGCTTATGGCTTAAGGTGCAGAACACAGATTCGATTGCCAGAGAGCGAGAAGCAATCATCCCTCGTCTTGATTGGGCACGCCTCGCCGTTCAAGCTCCCGCCGCTGGGCTCTCGTCTCCGCGAGAATCTGGGCATTTATCGCATTCAGTCTACAGTGGGCCATGCGCATGCTGGAGCACCAAGCATCCACTGTAGAGAATGATGAAATGAAGACGTACCGGAGGGCTTTTCAAACATCTGCAGAAGAAGCGGCTCCGGAGCTGGGGTCACGGCCTGCCACCAGCCCTGCGCATCGGAGCCCTCGCGGCCAGGGCATCACGGATTCAAGAACTGTCACTGTTCGTCCGTCTGCAGCGCATGCCCTGAGGGTGACAAAAACCTTAGAGCTAGGCCGGATGAACACGACTCTAGAAAGCTTCTTTGAAAGGCTTTCAGTTGGGATTTCTTCACAATTTCAATCAAACATGATTGGCAGAGACTAGCAAGAATAACATTCGTGGGCCTCTCGCAGCGCAGACACGGGCAAGGGTGATGGGATGCGCGCCTGGCGAAACTCACATACAAAGCTGTGGGGCCACCGCGTTCGAAGAGTTGAAACGTCCCACTCTGGCCAAATTTGTGATCTCTCAACTATGTTCGATGTTAACTGAACCTGTGCCATCTTGCCTGTCTGCTGCTCCCTTCTTGGTTGTTTTCGTTGTGCTTCTCGCTGTCTCTTTCTTTTTGCAGGTATGGGGTAGGGGTTGCCCTTCACGAACAACACTCAATAAGGTCATCATACAAGGTGAAGTTTCAAGCACCAGTTCTCCGTTCGCAACCTTTACTACAAGTTGTGCCCCCTGTCGTCTACTCCATCATGGGCTTAGAGTCTACGGGCATCAGGGTCCACCTCAACAACACCACATGAAGAACCATTACAAGATCTAGTCAGGTCTGCACTCTGCTGGGCTCTGAGTTGTGCCATGTTGTGCCCCTGCCTATGCCATCTGCGACTTGGTAGTACCTACTTTCGTGATGCCTTGGCTTTCGCTGCCTATTTGGAACGTGACGAAGACGAAGTGCTTGCCCCCCTTCTACACACTCAGCTAACACGTGCACCATTGTACACAACATGGCCCCCCCTGGCCCTAGTCGTGACAATCCAGGGAACTACTACGAGGTCCGCGATAATGAAGCGCACCGGGCAAGCTCTCAGGTGGTGTCAGGCTGGAAGTAGAGGTCTCACATGGTCTCACCGTGTCCTGCTTCTACTCGGGCCACCTCCCAGTCTTCTGGTTCTTCCGGTTGCCCCTGCGCGCGTTCTGCTGCCCATGTGAGTTCCTACT
>CAJNDV010033442.1:89993-122493 GCA_905221635.1 Symbiodinium sp. CCMP2456 | reverse complement strand
TGTGCGGACGGAAGAGCCGAGCTTTTCGAGAAGCTGCTTCCTCGGGCTGTGCGGGCCAGGGTCCCTGACAACATAGGCACTGTTCATGAGGGCTCATGTGGGGCTACAGGATACTCGAACCCACTTCACATCAGCTTGCTAACTTGTTTTGCGAAGAGGTTATCCAATCGCACGATTTACACCGTGCGGGACTACAGTCTATTCTTCTCAAGAACCCCGGATAGCTAGACTACGAAGCAGTAAGGAAGCCTTCACGAAGACCCGATTGGTCAGTCGAAACGGATCTGGCTATCTGGCACAGAAGTCCCGTGCTCGGAGAATGTGGTTGAATCGAGCTCTGATTTGACTGCCTCGTCGCAACTGTTTGTACTGTTTGTCCCAGTCGCGCAGGGGCAAGCAGCTCGCCCAAGCCGCATCCCGAAAAGCCTAAGGCACGACTCGCCCTCACCAACAACATCAAGAAGAACAGCAGCAGTGATAGACTGAGATGGCAAGCATGCTCGCCTTCAACGTGGTTGTACTAGCACTGGAGTCTACAGTCTACAGACCAGACATGACTTGGTGAAACGAATTCAGCAAGACCGCGAGCCTTCGAGCCAAAGCAGAAAACAAGGCTCGCACCCTTTCCATCTGCAGGCCTAGCGGCCCATTTCCATGGAGGATCGGCCTACGAGGCGTCGAAAGAAGCGTACCAAGGCGGCGGCGGACACCTCCTGCGAACTTGCGTGGCTCAAAAGTGCCCCCAATAGCCCTTCTCACATTCGGCAACAAGCTGTGGCCATGCTGAGGCCTCGAATGTTAGCAAAGCCTGGACTCCTGGACAACATGCTGAAGAACCAGGATACAGTCCCGCAGCACGAGCGGTGCTGCTTTGCGACTGCTCAGCTTCCAAGTTACGTGACAGAGCCAAGCTCAGGCGGTATCATGTTCAAGCATGCGCTGCACACATGGACTTTAGCTTCGCACCTCCACTGGCACATTGAGAATGGCGTGCGACAGAAAACCCCAAAAGTGGGTGATGTAGTCCTGTCATGGCAATCAGAATTCAGCGCCCCACTGAAGACCAAGCAGCGCATGCACTCTTAGCATCCTTCAGAAATTTGAAAGAGACTCCCACCGTGGCCTCAGAGACGCCGAGACCTCTCAGAAAGTCGGCACCGGACTGTCCATCCTGAGACTTGGGGCTTTCGGGGCTTCGGGGCTTGGCGATTCTCGACGTGAGACCAATAAAAGGGCACAATAACCTCGAGTTCTCCACGAACCGGCCAATTTTTTCCGGCGTTGTAAGATACCTGAACAGATGGGACGTTAACTATGCGATCGCCCCTCCGACAAGTGTTCAAAAAGCATGCCGGCAAAGACTATTTCACACCCGAAACTTCGGGTAACTTCTTGGAACGCCTTCTGTCCTCAAAGAACTATTCCCTGGAACGCTTATCGGAATTCCCTTGCTCTCCGGAATTGGTTCTTCGCGCTTTTCGGCACGAGCCCGTGAGTCTGGGAGATGTATCTCTCGTTTGCCCTTGGGACAGATCCTGGCCCCCGTCCTCCGGAAGCACTTTGGAACCCCAGCACACTGTTACTGACGGACATGGCATACCATAGCATACTCCTGAAGATGAAGAAGAGACCACTGTTTCTTACTGCCGGAGGCAAACAGATTGTTGGACCAACATATAGTAACGGAGCAGTTTCCATTGGCATCGGCCATCTGGCACATCCCAAGCACCTTCTCTGGCTCGGACCCCTTCGAAAGTCCCAGCAAATGTGATGATCGTCTGATGGGGAGATAGTCAGAAGGAGAGACTTATAGATGTAGAGCACCGTGAGCCTCTTAAGACACGGCGTTGTGAGAGCCTTGGCCCCTACCCCAGTCCGCCTCGCAAAAAGCAGTTTGCTTCAACAGCAGGCCTTAGGGTACACCACCTTCAGATGTGACACCATACAATTGGTTCTTGTACCGCAGCAACAAACTTAATTACACAGAACAGCTGACAATGATGTCGGCCAGATTGAAACAGGCAATCTCGGTGCAGCTCCAGCGGCGAGCTTCAACAGCTCTGACTCGTCAAGGCTAAGGCAATGCCTCACTTCGCTGAAATCTGCCCTCTACTGATGGCACAATGACGAACCAAGCTGGAAGTTCGCCTGGTCATGAAGTGAAGAGCCGAAGACAGAGATGAAGCTCCTCACGAATTGCACGAACTGCATGGCCACGGCACACTGCTGCCGGTACCGTCGAGTGCTTGTCGGCCCAAGTAACGAACCTCGGAATATCACCCTGCAAGCATAGCAAAACGCTGTGCCACAGGGACTACGTCAACAACGGTGCAAGCAACCCAAGACTGCCAGACTCAGAGCCTAGGCTGCCTAACCCTGTGCTCGAATCCTCACGTTGCAGCTGAGGCACACAAAGTCGGCCACATGCTTACTCACACCCGCTACTCAAACACTCATTTGGTTCCCGAGCAGCTTTTCTTATAAACCGGGTAGACTCAAACGGTTAAGATAAGTTTATGTTCCAGATGCCCGGCTCATGAAGGGCTGGGGTACCAAAGCTTTAGGCTGCTCTGCTCGCATGTCGCATATGGGAAGCGCAATCCTGCAAGTGCGGAGCACAAGCCCTCCAAGAACAAGGTTTCAAGGTTCAGTGGACAAGCTATTGTAACGTTCACAGCAAGACTCGCGCCAGCATGCAGAATTTGCTTTATCTCATAGAAAGCGTGAAGTTCCCAACTGTCAACTCGTAGCTCGTCCCACGACAAAGCCGCATGCCAAATGCCACTCCGAGCTCAGCAGCTCAGCTTCCGAAGCCGAGGGGCGGGTCCAAGATGGAAGCTGGACCCCACGAGGCTGGGGCAGGCAGAGGCTGTGTCCTGGGACAGCTCAGAGTGCGTTACATCGCTACAAAGACTCTCTAGCTCTTCCTCCCAGAGCTTCCGCTGTCCTGATGTGGTAGTCTTCCTTGCCCTGCACGAAGGTCACGAAGTGGCGCCAGGGCTGCCAAACGATCCTGGCAAGCCGAGAGGCCGGGGTAGGAGGGCTGTAGGTAACTGCTTGAGGTGTTGAACATATGGATGCCAAAGCCAGGGCTTGAAGCTTGAATTGTTCCTAGTTTTGTCGCAGGACGACTCTAATTAGCGTGCCTTTGTGAAAACTGCTAATGGAAGTTTGCTCAGGCCAGTGACCGATTGGAAGATGGCTTTATCTCGAAAGAACACTGCCACAAGTTCTTTATCTACCGACGCCCAACATCACCTTTGCCCTGCGTGGGCGACGAGTGGCTTGTCCAGTGTCTGCAGCTTCTCCAACAGCTTGAAGAAGTTAGAGTACTCTGACACCTCGGTCGACCGAAGGCTCCGCTTGCTGCCATGAATCCCCGGAGAGCCATGTCCAAGGTGCTACCACGTGAGGGCCGATGTGCACGGGATCGCGTGTGACCTTCGCAGCTCAACTGTGTAGCCATGCTTACAAGCCCAAGTGCTGGAAACAGAGTCTAGGAACATGTTAACGCTGGGCGGGCCGAATACCATACCTTCTGAACAAACGGTAGAAAACAAGCCTGCAGCTTGTCTGGGCGAGCTGGAACACTGAACCCGTAGCCACCCGAACTGCGAAGCGGAATGCCCAAGCCCATGAAGACTCAACAAGAGACTTAGATTGTTTCATGCTAGGCCGCGCCATCCACCCAGCTGCGCGCCCGCCCTCCAAGGATGGATCGGCTCTCAAGGACAAGAACCTTCAGCCCCTCCTCCGCCAAAGTCACCTCCAATGCGACTTCATGCTTCGGTAACCCCGGAAAGCCAGAATTTGTAGGGTCTTTCTGAGGGTTTCACACAGGGTTCGGGTGTGCATGCTCGGTCCGAGGAACTGAATCACACAACGAAGCCCAACAGTTCGAAACCGGCCACAATTCGACTGAGAAGCTGCGGCTGCCAACCCGGCAACGCCCGCGCCAACGATGGCGACATCAACTTCCGACATGAAAGTACAGCTAGTAAAGTGATTGTGACTGTGAATCCTTACTCTTTGCAGCCGACGACCGTAAGCGCAAGGTCTCGCAGGAGAGTTTGTGCATATTTAAAGTGGAAGCCAAAAAGTTGGAACATCGCTGTCCTCATGCCGTTAAGGTAAAGTATAGGGGATCCGAGCACTAATCATCCTAAATCCTTGTTGAAACTTTCCGGAATTCATTATATGGTGACTCCAACAGGCTCTGCCTGACAACCTCTGTTGTCCCAGGAAACGCAAACATTCGGGTTACCCGGTTACCCACTTATCAGCCTTCTACAGTGAAGACGAAGCGATGTGGTGGCTGCATGCGGAGTTGATTTGTTCTTTTTTCTTGCCTTGAGCATGTCTTCGAAGCTGAGGCCGGCAGACGTGGGGAGGCGTTCTCCTATGCTGCTTTTCCATTCCTCTGCTGATACAGGGCAAGGCTCCCCGCCTGGGCCTGCGGCGGTGCACCAGGCCTGAATCACATCGGCTTCAATTTCGTGACAGCAGGTGACTTTCAATCGCAAAATTGAAGGCAACGGCACACTATCTTGGATATCAAAACCATGACAAGCCTGCCAGTCTGAAAACTCGAAACGCCTCATGCCCAAAACTGCTCGAAATTCAAGCACACAGGCCCAAGCCCGCCGGCCACCGCGCCCTGGGCAGCGTGACAGCATGAGCACATGCCCTTGTGTCGTAGCTGCTGCTGTTGCTCTTGCTCTTGCTTCTGCTCTTGCTCCTGCAACCCCAATTCAAATCCGCACTAGACGGCATGGACATGGTGAGGCGGACTTTCCGGAATGTGCTCTGATTATCAGGGTAATGGGGCAGTGTTTGAAGCCATGGGTGGGCGGGGCGGGGGGGAGGGAGGAGTAATCAAATACGTACATGCAATTATATGCATATACACATGCATGTGTGTATACATATGTATACATACATACGCACAAACTCAACCAGACACCCATACACATGTACATACGCATAGATATGTACATCCATAAAAACAAGGAAAAGCAAGACACACATACATAGAGTTCTATGTATATATTATATACCTATAAGTACGTGACCACCAATCAATATCGGTTTACAAAATACAATCAAGACAAATAAGCAAAACAATATATTTCAACAAACACACCTATGTCTCCCTTACAGGGAGAGATAGAAGCGGTACCTTGGTCTTTATCAAGGCGATTCTGACCGGAATCGGGTGTTTACCATAAGGTAAGGGGGTTAGGTTGAAATTTGAGGGCCCCGCGCCCGGCATAGGTGTATTAATTTCGTAAGTCTTAAGTGCCGTGCCATTCGTCAGTTATTTGGGTGACAGGGTTGGAGTTTGACTGCATTGAACTCGGCTTGCAAGCGTAAGGCTCCATGCCCAGTGGTTCGACCATACTAACTAATCAGCATCGCAACATATCACACATCATCATCTTCATTAATATGTTCGCGGAGCATTGCAACAGCATCGTGAGAAATGTGGATGCAATCATGCCGAAGTGTAGCTCGACATCATGGGGAAATCATCAAGAGAGACGTCTCTTGAAACGAGGTGTCGGCAAGACGTCGATTGTGCTGGTATCGGCAAAGGCGGTTAGTTCGACTGCACTCGTGGAAGGGAGCGAAGAAGGGCAAGAGGAGGCCTCATGATGGCCACACATGCTGCAATATACGAGCTTATAGCTCATGCCACAGATGTTCCGTTCTACAAGGTCATACCATATACTCGTGCGCCTCGACTAAAGCGTAGACAGCAAGAAGAGCAAAGAGCAAACGTGGCCGGTCGGAGAAATGCGCCAAGCGCCTAGGGACGTCTCAAATGTTTGGCCGTATTTAAGAGCCGAACAATAGGTAATTTAGTAGGGTTGTAACAAAAAAAGCAACAGGAAGGCTTTCTTGGAGCAGGTGGGAAACGCAAGGACATCTGGACTTTGTAGCAACTCATAGGGAAAAGGGGGGGCGTCTTGAATCCTGCACCCGCCTACACATACATGTAAGTATATTCTGGATAAAGAAAAATGAATGAACGAACCAACGAAACAGTAGCTAGATGAATCACTGATAAGATAGATAAATAGATGGATGCTTGCATGCACACATGCACACACACACACATATATATATATATATTTTTTTTTAGCACTCACACTCGACAATGCAGGCGAGGCTTCAGTACACAATACGGTCACCATCCAAAGCTCATTGGCTCCATCACTCAGAAACCTTCCAAAGCACATTGGCCTCGAAACCCAGCCCTACGCCAAGGCACAGGGACAGGCAGACAATCCTATCAAGCGCACCCCGAAACTAAACAAAATCCTGCACAGCCACGCTCACTCGCTCACTCACACCCTAAAAAAGCGCACCACCATCTCCTTCTACCGATGTTCCCAATATATATATATATATATATATATATATATCGGATCGAGTTTTGGGCCGCCCGGCCCTGACATAGCCTAGACCCCAGTCAGCTTGCACGACCTTCCCAGGAGTGGGAGGAGCCGGAGTTCCCATCATACTTGGCATAAAAGGAGCCAGAGAGCTAGTGCTGGCCCCGGCAAGACAGTCGGAGAAGCCTGGAAACATCGGATTAGTGAACTGCGTTCAGAAGCTGGTCACGGCTGCAAGGAAACCAGAGGTCCGCACAAGAAAGCTGACGCAAGAAAGGGACCAAGCGGACAAGCGATGGAACAAGTTCCAGGAGGACCTCTGCAACAGGTTCCAGAAGGAGAGGGAGTGCTACAAGGCGGACATCAACCGCCTGGACCGGGAGTTGGTTACCTCTCAGGAGTCCCAGCGACAGGCATTCCAAGAGCTGCAAGAAACCTTTGCCAACCCCGAGACGCTCCTCAGAGGACCGATGCAGGCGAAGAACGACAAATAGGCCGACGAGGCTTGGGATGCCCTCCTCTCCACGTGGGGAGAAAGCGACGAAGAAATGTCGGAGGAGATGGCGGGGTGAAGACCAAGATGAAGATGCTCCTGAAGGGAGAAGAAACACCGGTGCGAAGGAGACGAGAGGCCACATATGCCTCTCCGGGACCGTCGCGCCCTGCACCGGCCTCGGAGCGCAAGGTCCCTGCCACACCGGGCAAGGCGAGAACCAGAGTGCGGACAGAGGCGAACAGCAGACCCAGAAGCCGTGAAGGAAAAGGGACGCACACCAGCTCCGTCCACCCCTGAGGGACCGACTTTGGGGCAGAAGCTGGAAGAGGGCGGCGATCGAGGTCGACGCACAGCGAGCTGGCGGACATCAACAAGCTGATCCTGGTTGTGGCGGTCCATGCAAAGGGAGCTGAGATGCAAGAAAGCACAATGACAGTGATGAAAGCAGTGAATACTTGAGAGGTTGAGGCTGGAAGTAATTAGTTGCAGTCCTGATGGAGACCAAGAAGTCAAGCTCGGCCAATGGTGGCACTGTGGAACAGAAATCAGGCGAGAAGGTGCAGAGTGGCCCTGACCTACGTGAACCCCTCCGGCCAGTTGATCGGTTGTGGTACCGTGGAGCAGAAATCAGACGATTGGAAGCGGAGTGGCCCTCTTGACTTGCCCAGGAAGTCGGCAAGGCTGTCTTCCTGAAGTTCGTCAAGGCAGGGATCGAGGGCACCGAATAGGTTTGGTGCTCGCTTGGCAACTCACTGCGTGGTGTCATCCGTTTCGCCCTGATCGGACACATGAAGCAACAATTGAGATGGGAGAGGCCTTTTAGCATGGGACACAAAGGCAAGCGAAGCTTGCGTGGATGGGTCAGGATATTGGTGGTCGCCAGCACCTTGCAACCCAGTTTGGCGATGAGAATTGGCAGGGCAGCTGCAGAACGGAGTGCTCAATCATGGAGAGTGCTAACGGACCTTGAAGCCATCTTCTCGTACGTCTATGCCCGTGCGTTGGGAACCCTGGTCGAACGTGCTGACGGAGAAAGCCTGCTGACCTACTTGAACCATGATGTATCCAGGGGAGTCTTTGGAGGAGCAGGTGCAGAGGCTTCCATAGCTCGGGATGGAACATGGGCTGATGACTCTGCGATACCTTTGAATCTCAAGCAGGGCAAAACGACGGTTGTTCTTTGCCTACAAGGTCGAGGTTCGTCAACAAGCTTCCCATACGAGTAAAGGCCAGGCTGCACTGTACCTCCAAGACTTGAAAACTACTGTTCCCTTTGCGCTGCAGTACATCCACCTTGGAGGGATGATAAATGCCAAGCTGAATTTCAAGGCTGAGAACAGGAGGCTGGCCTTGCTTGGGTCAGCCTTTGACCAGGGCAAGCGATTGCTCTTCGAGAGCCGCACCATACCGTTGCCTACGAGGGTCCAAAGGTTTGAATGTGGAGCTCGTGCTGTCCTCTTCAACCTCTCGATTTGGGTGATTTAGAGGCATGGCAGCAGCTCCATGGGGATACTCCCGCTGCCTACGGCGTCTCTTCGCTGCGGATGTGAAGGGCGACAGGCTGTTCATGCCTCTGCCGGCGGTCCACATTGTCACGGACGGTTGGAGTTTGGATTTGGTTGCGAGAAGGAGCAGGCTGAGCCATTTGTGTGCTTCCGTCAGTAATTGGCCAGACATCCTGTGGGCAGTGCTACAGTGGGAGGAGAAGTGGTTGGAGTGTGTGCGAGCTCCGCAGCTTTGGTCGCAAGTGGACCCAGCGTCATGGGGCCAGTGGGCCGAGCAAATCCGAGAGAGTCCACTCCTTTTCAAGCTACCGAATCGCTAGCCGAGCTGTTGCAAGACTTTGAGAGCCCTCCAAGGGCTGGGCTTGCCGCATGTGCAGGCGATCGTTCAAGTCGAAAGGAAGCATGGGGGTGCATCGTTTTAAGGTGCACGGACGAAAAGCGGCCTACCACTCCTTTGTGCAAGGGAGCCTTTGCCAAGCTTGTGGAGTACAGTTCTGGACAGGTCCCAGGCTTGCGGTACACCTGGGAGACACATCAGGTTGTCTGAAAGTACTTCGAGCCAAAGGATTGAGAGCCCCAGAGGTTTGCCCAGGTCTGCGGAGTCAAGATTGGAGGCAAAAGGAGTTGGAGCAGTATACTCAGTACACCCCGTCGCCGACGATGCAGGTCCCACCGCCAGCTAACGAGAAGGGCGAGGAAGCTTGGTGCGACGAGGCCAAGGCTGCGTACAAGGAACTTTGCTTGGTCCTCTTTGATGCCGGGACATGGGAAAATGTTGAGCAGGTGGTAACTACCATGGTTACAGTTTTTGACAAGCACCCCCTGTAGAGGAGTGGGAGATCTGTGAGTTCATCAAGTCTGAGGTAAGCTCCCTGCAACAGGCTGATGGCCATGAGATATGGACACACAGTACTGCTATGATTGTGCTGACGAGGTGGTTGTCGTTGCATAGGGACCCGCCTCGACGAGATCACTATTGAAAGCCGTACAGCAAATGTGGACCTCTTGCGAGAGCACGAGTGTCGGATCCATGTGGATGCCGCACAGCCTCGTGATCATTGTATCTGTTTCTTCACCTTTGAAGCATAGAACGGAATCCATTGTGGATCCCACACAAATCGCCTAGAGAGAACATCGTGCTCGAGCGATTCTCTGGAGAGATGCACCGGTGCAGCCTGCTTGACACAGTGTTTGAGCTCATCCCACGAGTGGCCAACTTGATGGCAGATTCCGCATCTGATCTCTTTTCCACCACGCCCTACAGCTCGCCCTTTTGCACTTTGGACGGCCCCTGTGACGAGGCAGAACCCCACGTTGCGATGCAAGCGTGCTTTCTTCCGAACGTTGGTGCATCTATGCTCATCGTACGGTGGAATCACTTCACCTTGCAGCTCATGCCTATTACTGCTGGTCAACTTGCCGTAATGTAGTCGGCGCCAAGATTCCCGTAACATGTGTCCCACATGATGCGCTTCGGTGCTCAGATTGAAGAAGCCGCAATCCATATGTCGCCAACCAGTTCCCTCCACTGTCCAACCAAGCTCAAAAAGGGCATCGCGGACCAAGGACCGCAGCGTAAGGAAGTCCAAATTGAAATCGAGCACTCTCGCCCACTTGGTGGTGCGCCGAAGCAGGTTGACAGCCCTCCAAACGTAAGCAGCGCTCCACTGGGTGGAAGCCCCCCGCCAATCAACGATCTCAGATGAGCTACCGCGTAGTTCAACTTACCCGCCATTTGCCAGAGCTTCTTGTCATACTGCATGACCTCATGTTTCGAAGGTGGCGCCGAGATCGCTCCGTACAACACTTTAGAAAGTGCGAAGACTTTGGAGCCCGCTAATCTGCCCCAAATGCCCCTGGGCAGATGCCCAATCCTATCCAAGCTGTGCATCGCTTCCTGTAGGCGATTTTGAGCTCGAAGTTGTTTGTCAGGCGCAACATGATTGTGCTGACGACACTGGTGCCCCCTGCAGCTCCAGAAGAACAAGAGACGAGTCTCAGCAACACAAGCTTTGCCGAGCTGTATATTGATTGGGAAGACGGGAGACCCATGTGCAGAGATGTCGGCAATGTCCCAGCCGCGATTTCGGACCCGAGTGTTTTCATCCCGGAGCAGCTGATCTCAGCATGGGAGAAAAGAAGTGGCAAAGTACAGACCGTCACGGCTCCCGGCTGCTGTTGGGATTTGCCCATTGCGGCGCCTTTTGCTGTGCTGCGGGCTTCGGCAGGTAATGAGTGCTGCATACAGCTCTGAACGCCTCGAAATGAAATGAAATGAAATGACATGAAATGAAATGAAATGCAGTATTGAGCAGTTATACAGATGTGTATGTGTGTATACACATATATACACACACGTACATACACACATCCATCCATCCATCCATCCATCCATCCATCCATCCATCCAGCAAGCCAAGCCAACTCATCCATACGTATGTAATGCAGTGTAATGTGTAAGTGTATGTGCTGCAAACCGCATGGCTGCAGCGCATATTCGCTTTGATCTAGCAGCTTCGAACACATGAATGAACACGACTACAAAACACATTCAATATCTCGCATGCGAAGTCCAACCAGCATCGAGTGCATCCTCAGACACGCGTCGAACCTCCGACTTCAGCGCTGCAAGCATGTCATAGCACCACGTAAGTGATGCAAGGGATGCAGATCATCATGACATAACGGCGAAGACTTGCCACACATTCAAACACTGACCTCCTGCGTATTCCTAATCAGACTCTAACTCCAAAATCCTCTGTCTCGAAAAACATTTGGCATGCGATGCGCTTGCGCATAAGTCCGGCACCTCTGGCATTCCGAAGTCCCGCGGCTCCTGCAATCAGAGGTCTGGACCAAACCCTCAAAGTCTCGGGGCCGCTGCAGGATTGCAGAGCCCTCTGTTTTGCACGCGCAAAGAAGCTTGTAAAAAGTATGATGATCGACATTGACGCGCTTCATGGACGTTGTATTTTGGCATCCTCGGAAAGCCTCTCACAATGAGGTCTGCTGTCTAAGAGTTGGGGATTTGCACACATAGAGGAATGAGGAAGCCGTGTTCTCGGAACCACCCGCGCTTGTCATGGTCCCCTCGTCGAGGACATGTCAAAAGCAACGTAGGCAGCGACCAAGAACATACAACGTCGTTGAAAGAAAACGCGTTGACGATCCTTTAAGCAGGCGGCTGGGCATGGCTCCTCTGCTTCTGGTGGGGGAGCTATGCTGAATTAACATCTCTATGGTGTCATGGAGCCTTGTGGCGCCAGAACCTAAGCACTGCTGTACATCGAAAAAGACCCCCCAAACTCGCCTTTGCAAGTACAAGGATCATTGAGATTATGCAAGAGGCCGGTGTCTGCATCTCTTGCGTGGTTCTGCACTCGGCTTGTGCTGCCATAAACGGCCAATGATGGCCGGAGAACTTGTCATGCACATCGTCATGGGTCCTTCGGAATTCCACTTTTCGGAAGTCCGGCCCGTCGAACAGTGAATTTCTATCCCTCCTTAAATTTGTATTTTTTGTGCTGTAGTTCAGGGCGTAAGGCTGTGACGATGTCGGTTAGCCTTCCGGATCACCTCAGCTTTCAATGCAACCACAACTGCATTGATCTCGGAAACTACAAAACCGCGCAAAGCCTCGGTCCAGGGGGCCATCGCGGACGAAAACGCAAATTCGCACGGCGCTGCTGCGTGCTGCATTTTCCAGAGAGTACGCAAAGTACGTAAGGCGTAAGGCTGTTCGTAAGGCTTGTTCTTGTCCCTATCGTCCCATGCTGGATTTTCGTATGTTCACATCATAGGTAATTGTCGGGTCGACGCCACGTGTCCCAAGGAAACAGGAAAGCTGCGCTTGCAGCTTGCCGGACAGACGTGTCCGTCTGGCAGAAGCGAGCTGTTCGTTGGCCTATGTTAGCTTGAAGTTTCCTTCCACATGAGCAGATCCCAGGCAATCTTGTCTTGTCTGCCGTGTCTTCTTGCCATGATATCGTTGGCCATCTCTTTCTAGATCCTCGTGGTCCAAAAGAGGACGGATCGACGGTTCAAGTCCATCGAACTTCCACGGAGCGGAGTCCAAAGCCTGAAGACCTTACAGAAAAAAAGGGGCCAGTGGCCAAGAGGGCTGGGCCCCGCCCTGAGCCGGGTCGCCTTCAGGCGTGCGTAACGAAGGCCAGGCCCAGGATGCCTGCGGCAACGAACCTCGGGTCACATCGCCACAAGGAAGCATCGAAGCTTGAAAGTATAGGGTTTAGGGTTTAGGGTTTAGGGCCATATGACCAATGTGCATTCAGTTTGCGCTTCACGACTGACGGACAGTCGGTCCTTTTTCCTCCCGATTAAGGAATCGGAAGTGTTTAGGGCCCGGTGAGAGAGGGCCCCCGCCCCCCGGAGTGCACCCCTTCTTGGAACGGAGTGAGTTGAAAGGCTTGCCGTTCCCCCTGGTCGCTGTGCTGCCTGTAGGTCCAATACAACTTCGAACTACTGCAAGGCTAGGACCGCCTAATAGTCTTAGTGAATGGCCAATGTAATCTTCATGCGTATCTGGTGGTCACCGGTCTCCATACCAACGTTTTAGAGAGAGCGCTCGGCTAAAGTTTCAAGCGTGCTCGGAAACCACCGCCAGCACCACAAAGAACTCGCGGAGTTCTCTCCCATCCTCCGCCACGGACCTCAGGGCATTGCTGGACTCCTGCCTCGAGGGCGGAGGTTGCCCCTATGCAGATTTGTCTGCCCCCCTTTTGATGTCACTTTCCCGTCAGTTGTCATGGTCCAGGAGCTGGATCTTCTTCTCCTATAGTGCATATGCTGGGCGCCTATCCCCACCCTTCTTCGGCTTGCTGCGCTTCCCGTTCAGTATCCAGGCTGTCCGGCCGGCTGGCCCACCAGTTGCTTTAACACGCTTTGTTCCGAAAGTAGCCATTAGGAAGGCTTCTTCCTTTTGACTAAAAAGTGGTCTCGCACGTTCCTTCCAGTCTGATATGCGTGGATGTCCAGATGCTTCCTCCAGAAGTGCAGGAGCTACCGTCCCCCCAATGCCAGACATAGTCAGCTTCAGCCCAAAAGCCCAGGCAACCCGCAAAACCCCGGCGATGAAGACGTTGGTTGCTGTTGGGCTCCAGATCTCGCCTCTAAGGAGTCTAGAGAGTTTGCATGTAAGACTTTGTCTCAGCTGAGGAGCGCTGACCACAAACCAATCCTCGGACAGTTGCTGCCAACATCCTGCTACATCAAACCGAAAAACCAAAACATGTACGAGAAAGGCCGAGCATCAGTGCAGCGAAACAGACTGGGATACTGGAGGTGATGCCCTCATCCATGCCATAGAAATCCTATGCAGGTTGGATGCTGTCCGACACGAGCTAGATCAGTAAAGAACCGGCTGTTGCCTGACAGAATCTAAATGAAGGTGCAGGCGTGGCGAAGAAGCTCACTTGTCGAAAGAACCCTGCTGCATTGCAGATGACAAGGCTCAATCACGTTGACCAGCTCCCCATCTTTGTAATAGTAAAGCGATTCACCACCTGGGACATACACATGCCATGCACAATGCCGAAACGATGTTACGCCTGATGAAAGCATGCAGCCACGGTAGGTACTGTGCACTCTTGAGCGTGGAATGGCAATACTTCCTTGCGGCTGTTGCGAAACAAGGCCGCATGACCCAGCCTGGATGATCTTGAAAGTGGTTCAGCATCAGCAGTGCCCAGGCATACTTCATGAAAGACACTGCTGAGTAGCACTGCCACGGGTATGCCATGTTCCTGAGGATTAAATCGGGAAGCGGAATGCCGCGCTCGGCGAGGCAAGATCAGCGTGGTTTTTCATGTGCAAACCTCGCCCAGCACCCCTTCTGTTTCAAGGCCCTCGGGAGGTTTGCGTTTGCAGTCCGGCGCGTGGAAACCTATAAGCCTTCAGTCACAGTTACAGGTACCCAAATAGCCCCTGCCCTCACTACTGTACTCCCGCAGTTCCTTGCTGCGATGCTCGTACATACCGGAAACCTGGCAAAACTTGAGTAACAGCTAAAGGCGCTCGCACACGATGAAGAAGCCACAAACGCAGGCTGTGGATGCCAAGTAAGCAGGGAGCGTTGCATTCGCAATCTCCATGTTCGGAGCAATTGCTGCAATGGCATAGGCGACTACAATGCCTGCTGAAACGCTCGGACACGAAGTCATAAGCCTTATAAACCCTTTCGGCATGACAATTCCTCTTGGGAGCTCTGCCAAGCTCATGAAGGTCCTTTGAAGCTTTCAACAAGGCTCCTATAAAATATGCGCGAGTCTCGAGGTCTCAGGCTTGCAATCGAAAACGAGGCGCCTATGAAGTTGGTAGTGTAGAGCGTTGCGGCAAAGACCCAGAAGGAGCCGCGCAGGTCCAGGGCCGAGTACAGCGCCAGGCTGAAAAGGAAGATAATCACAATGCTCATCACTGCCTGGGAAGCTCGAGTCTGTTTGAGGGTGTTCGGGATGGTCGGGTCAAGAAACCAAACAGGATGTTGTCCACTTGGGAAGGGGAATGGCTGTAGGGCACGAACTGATTTCCAATCTGCAACGACCAAGTTGGTACGCAAATAGCAGTGCTATGTATGTATATATATATATATATATCTGTATTTATTTGTATATATATACACATAAAACATGTATGTAAAATTCGATACATATTTTATATGCACACACGCACACGGCCGCACACACGCGCCCAAAGACAAACAGACAGACAGACAGACAGACAGACACACACACACACACACACTCACACATTCATGTATTCTCTCACAGCTCGGGCTTGCCAGATGAGGTCTCTCCATGCGCGGTCTGCGTCTCTGCTGTATGCACGTATACGTACGCTATATGTATATATGTATAATATATGTATATGTATATATATATACACATGTAAAAATAAATAGATAAGTGTATAGTGTATATATATATATATATATTTCTTTGTACACCTGTGTGTGTCTGTATATAGAGATGTAGATAGACAGATAGGTTGATAGATATTGCTAACGAGTTCAAGCAACTTCTGTTGTCTCTGTTTGGTCTATTGAGGCGACCTTATACTCATCGTGCCAGAGATCTCTCTTTTGGTAGATTTCTTGCCCACAAACATTAGGAGGCCCTTGCATTGCCGGGAGACGCATGGGGGAACGTGAAAATAAATGCAAAACAGCAACACTTGGCCTTCGGATATTCAATTTGTCTGTAGCCCTTACAGCATCGGATGCGGACTGCAATGAAAAAACAGGGGTCAAGAAGCCCGTTGTATCCCTGGACGTGCCTCCTCAATCAGTTTCGCGACGTAGTAGGTCACGCTGTTGTAGAGTCCGTCAGCGCGCTCGCGGTAGAAAAGCGCACGCTCCAGGACCAAAGCGGGAAGGAAACTAGTGGCCGTGAACCCACACATTGCCACCAGAAAAAAGAAAATCCCACACGTGGACCTTGCAACCGGCACACTCATGTCTCAGCACTCGAACTGTGTGGAAGCGAGGAAGAGGAGACGTCACCACAAGTACAAAGGAGACGTGTCAAGCACTCACAGACCGTGAGCACCACTCCCACAAATCTATGTTCCGACCCCTTTCAGCCAGGCCCACTGGACGCTGGCCAACTCCGTCTCGGCACCAATCTCCCAGTAAAGGCTTACGAAAACCTCAGCTGGATCTCTACACCCCCTGCATGCCGCTGACAGAAGCGCACATCAGGCTGGCCTTAGTAAACCTAACATGCAGGATAATGCGCTTGCCATCGGACTGACAAGGAGCAACTGCCAGGCCGATCTTGTCCCCAAATCGGGCTGCCAGGAAATGCGGATCGCGGTAACGAGACCCCGTGCGGTACCAAAGCATCGTCCTGCCGCGGGGCTCGCACAGCTGAGCTGCTTGACTGTCAACGGGATATCGAAGTTACAAGATGAGAGCGGGGAAACATAGCAGTGGCAGCAGTGCAGCAGCAGCTTAATGGTCGCCACTGCTGACCTTGAATAATTTGCTCTCATGTCGTGATCGATAGTAACAAGTAAACTTACTCGGTCCCGGTGTCCGAAACAGGACCCGGCGCAGCATGCCAACAATATAGCATCATCAACTGCGACATCCTGGCTCAAACGTGCGCATGCAAAGCTCAGTGCGGCGGAGGTTTTTTTCCTTACACTGGCGGTCCAGCTTGTCCTTTTCTAATGTTGGCTCTATTTTTGGTTGCAAAGACTGCAGACTGCAGCATTTGCTCCTCTGTTATTTTAAAAACGCGTCATACATCTTCAACACGCCCCCTCCTATGGAGCTTCCCGTTCATCTTTAAACATGTTTCTCACGCGCCGATTCCGCTTCATCATATATCTTAAGCACACCCCCCACCTCCAATTGGGCGAGACCGGTTCATCATATGCCTTAAACGCGCTCCTTATTTGGTGATCCAAGTTAACACACATCTTAAACACGGCCCCTCATCATATATCTTGAACACGCCCCATCATTTGCCAATTCTGATTCTGTACTTTTGCTAAACTGCTAAACCCGCCCCCCACCTTTTCACAGACCCGCGGCCGCGGCAGGGCTTATAAAAGGAGAGCGGGGGGCTGGGGGGGGGGGCAGGCCCACATTTGCAACTACAACCAAACACATCCCCCTTATTTGGCGACCGAGGTTCATCACATATCTTAAACACGCCCCTCATCATATATATCTTAAGCACGCCCCTTCATTCATCATATATCTCGTTTGCAAAACCCGCCCCCCAATTTTTCACGGGCAGCAGCCTGTGGCCCACGATCCGGGCGACCCGCGGCAAGGCTAAACAAGAGACCGAGGGGGTTGGGGACTTGCAGGACCAAGGGACCCGAGGACCAGGGCACCGTGGGCCAACCCTACCAAGGACACCAGACCAGAAGCCAAACATAAACATATACATCATGTACAATATACATCAATATACAACATACGCATACAAACATACATACGTACATGCATACATACGTACATACGTGCATACATACATACATACATACATACATACATACATGTATACAACATACATGCACAAATACATGTATACGACCACACATGCATACATGCATAAATGCATACACACAAAGATAGATAGATCGATAGATAGATGTTGTTTTGTTCACTATATGTGTGTATATAAATGTATACATGTATACGGATAGATAGACAGATCGAAAGATAGACAGACAAATAGATAGATAGATAAAAATTAGATTAGATTAGACTGTCATGAGATGAGATGAGATTAGATAGATACATAGACCGATAACAGATATCATGCGTTTGACCTTTCTGAGAGCAGATACATACATGCACGTGTTTATGCATGTGTGCATCATCCTGAAACGTCTGTGTGCTATCTGGCAGCCGCGGCTCCTGAGTGCAGCGAGCTGGCTTGGCTTGCCAGGCCCCCGTCCCAGACTTGCTCCATCACTTGCCGCCCAAACAAGAGAGCCTCGGAAAAGGAAACACAGCGCGTGAAGGCTCTTCCAGTTCAGCTCAGATGGCCTTCCTCTTCCTATCCTCAAGCAGGACAGCTGAACCTACGTGCCTGGCCCGGGAAATAAGGCGTTCAGTGGACCTTTGACGAAAGACTACCTCGAGTGCCCAACTAGTGAACCTTCATGCAAGCCCCAGCAGGCCTTGATGCTGAAGCTCTTCGCGATCTACCTTGTGCCAGAGCTCGCAGACGTCCTGCCATCCGCCCGCCATGAGGAGTGATTGAAAACTCCGAAAGATACCCGTCCCGATGGAGAATGCCAAAGCCGGACTCAAACGAATTGCATCGGATTCACTTGAAGCGGGACATACCATTCCCAAAGTGCTGTCGGAATGGAGCCTGTATACAGTTGGAGGCGCAGGGACTCTATCTTTTTGCCTTCGTCTGACAAGGAATGAGACAGGGTGAAGCTGAAGCGCTCGAGGAAGCAGTGACCCATGATAGGTCAAAAGAGGTCTAATGATGTCTCGATTGTGGCAGGCTGTACTCACAGCCTCAAATCATTGAGCGTCAGAGATCGCGCAGAAAACATAAACCCTAAACCCTAAACCCCAACCTCCTCTTTGCTCAGCACATCGAGAAGCCAGTCGGGAAGAGAAAAGCCGAAGGGGTGGCGCGGCATCACGAAGCCCATGCCCTGACAAGGCTCTCAAAGAGGTTTAGAAGGGTGTAAGATGCTCTAATATGAGTACAGTTATCCAAAAAATCTATATCACATTATTCTATATATATATATATGATATTTCTATATGCTATATACTATTTTGGCTCCCATCACAAACCAACTCTGCGCGGAGATGGTTGTAGTATTCAGGGTATCCTGGCCTCAAAGTGGCGCTGGACATGCTGCACCTCGCCAGCATAGGCCTTCGCTTGCTTGGGATAGGAAACAACGACAACTACTGAGCGCTTGGTAACTGCGCCTAGCATATTCAGGCTTCAGTAAGGGAAGGCTCAGGCTGCAGACTAGGGGTCGCAGCTTTGGAGCCGTGGGTCCCTGCGTGGAGCTATCTGCTCTCTTTGCTCTCTCGCCTCGCCGCCGTTGGACAGGAGCAGCCTTGGCATTCGAGTTCGGTGCCAATGCAGCGCAACCACAAGCTTCCGACTCTGAACACACACACACACACACAAACAGCGACTGGAGTTTTTGCTGCAGCACGTGTACGAGCTTTCTTGCGCCCAGACGGCCCAGCCAAGCAGCAGATCGTCGAAGCAGGCGAAGGCAGGTGCAGACGGCGAGTGCACCGTGGCGATCAATGTGAAGCCATCACTGGCTAGCCCTTTCCTGGAAGCAGACCGGGAACCATGGTTTGCCAAGACCTACATGATCGGGCTTGCTATGTTCGGCCTCTGAGCACCTTGGGCCAGCGTAATAGTGTGATACTTAAGGACAACAGAATCACTGCTTGTTTGTTCGGCGATCGTTTGGTCTGGCGGGTATTTGCATCGTCTCCTTTTGGGGGTGGAGGGGCGCGGGCTTGCCATGTACACCTGCCAGTGAAAGACTTCCGACGGTCACAAAACAGAAGGCATACCCCTGCATGATACCAGTGGAGTCGCACACTCGAGATAGTCGTGAAATCCAAATGAAAAGCTAAAAGGCCAAATGCAAGACCAAAATAAATGAGACACGACTTACCAGCTCCACATGTACATCTAACAGCTGCTTGTCTTGGGCTCGAGTGGCAGCACGGCACAGAGCTCGGCCGCCATCTTCGAGTCCAAGCCACCTTTGACAAAGCAGAGAGCCGTACCGGTGTACTCGGGTGTAGCTATTGTAGCTGTAGGGAGTGTAGGGCCAGGGCCTTATGGCCTGAGCTGCTTAGCTGACAGCAAGGCACTCGTCGGCTCGTCGAGCAGCAGCAGAGCCGGATGGGAAATCAGGGCCAAGCCCACCTGGCTTAGGCGCACTCGGATCACTCGGCAAGCTTCGATCTTCTGACAACCTTCGATGCGTTCTACGGCAGACGTGGATCCGAGTCACATGCTGTACCTGTCTCAGACACACCCGACTGAGCGTCTCCTGCAGCCGGGCGGCACTCACCCTCCTGGCCTGGCCACCAGAAATACCACGGTGCAGCGTGCTACCTGAGGCACAGCATGTCTCCATTAACACAAGCTCACGTGTACCAGGCTGGCAGCGCACAGGGTGCGGAAAAACTCTAGACTCTAGCCGAAAGGTGCGCTTTACTCAAGATAGGAGGTGAAGCGAGCTGCCAATCTTGGTCTTCCGGCAGGACTCGAGCTGCAGCTTGTCCTGAGTCGCTTAGCAGGACCAGCCGACTCCAAGCATCATTGAAGAGTGAGAGGATGTAGTGATGTCGCCGTGCATCTCTTGGGTTGTGTGTAAAACGATGATGTGTCTGGACCCTTGACCACTAATCAAATCCTAATTCATCCAACTGAACACTGCCAACAGTAACAGCACCGTGTCCGAAAGCTGGACAGTTCCCAGCGTGCTGAAGCATGCTGATGCTGCATCCAGGTTCGATCAGCTTGTCCACGCGCTTTCGTTTGTCCTCGGCTCAAAAGACCCTCAGACACACGCCACATCCGCTACCCTTGGGACCCGGACCTGGTAGCTCACGGAGGACGAGAGCTTCAGCTCCGTGGTATACAGCAGCATCTGCTCGACCGTGAACTCTGGGAGTAACACGTTCGCCTCCGAGCTACAGGCGAGCTACGTGCCAAGCCCGGGCTTGGGTCGGGTGTTTTCGGACTTTTCGGAAGAAACCTCGAGTTGTAAAGGACAGCAGTGAAGCTGAAGGAGACAGAATGTGCGTGACCGAATTCAGTACGTCTTACGAGCGAAGCAATTCATCACATTCGCACAGTTCTGATCCGTGGAGATGCCGACTACTGCAAGCTTGCGTTGGTCGGTGCTCTGCATCCTGCCCGATGCCTCGCATCTGTAGGGTATCCGGAATGACTCAGCCACCGTACTCAATGCAAGACAGGTCCGGGTTGCAATCAATTGCAACCGCTCATAGCATGGGATGACGGCAGCCACAGCGCGCCTGCTCCACGTAGCCACAGAAGCGCTTCAGATTCCTCTTGGGGACCTGGGCTTTGGGCTGTCTACATCTGCAAATGCCTCCACACCTCCCCAATCTTACTCTTGTCAAAGTGGGTGGTTGTCAAAATTAGGGTCCCTTTTTGGGTCCTTATTTTAATACGGCACCTACTATTTAGGGTACCCCAAAAGGGACCATAATTTTGACAACCACCCAAGTGGCGAATTCCCAAGAAATCCTTTTTGGGCCCAGCTGCCGCCTCGCCTGCATACAAGACCTCACCCTGGATCTCACCAGCTCGGTCCTTCCGCCCGGCCAAGATGTCCAACCTTTGAAGCGTGTAGGCGTGAGCCTATATAGGGCTCCCAGGGTTTATGTCAATGATATCAGGATTGGGACTAGGATTCAAAGCGGCAGCCTATCCGTGGCTCCAAAGACCCATGAATCGGCGCCTTCATAGTAGGTTTCAAGGCTCGTTGGCGAGTCATGATCCGCATACAATCATCCAAAGCATCGAGCCCAACGCCTCACTGTACCGACATAAAATTGTTGAGGCGCAGCGTGGTCTTTCCTGCACCGCTGGGGCCCATCAGCGCTGCAAGGCGCCCTGGGTGGAAGGTGGCGCTCACATGCTTCAACACCTGCGGCCGCGGGGTAAGGTTGTCTGTACTGCAGCTAAAACTCGAAGGCATCAGTTTGAAGACCGCGGGCTATGGAAAGGTGCTCCAAGCAATGCAGTTGGCCTCATCTTCATCCTACTTCGTCCCTAGCAGCCCTAGCATGTGACTGTCCAAGCATGCCCAGGCAATTGCAGCTACGTCCGATGCTCCGTACAACACACATGATGTAGCAAAGTGTGGAAAGGGAAAGCAGAAACCCATAACATCCACGAGGGCCAGATAAAGCTAACAGCCCTGACCTTTTTGAACCCGCATGTTCCAACCTGGGAGCCCGAGAGCAGCCACGCAAACTAAGCATTCGGCCTGTTTCTGCTCCCCCTTGACCTGCAGAACAGCTGGCAGATAGATGTCTCAAAAGCCTGCTCTCTTTGGATCCAAGATACTATCCAGCAGAGTGACGACCGCCACTCGCTGCATCTACGACTTGCCAAAAACACTGACTCGGCTGACTTTGATTCTAGGATTCTGGAGTCAGCCGGAATTTCAGAAACCGCGAGGTCAAATACAGTGGGAGCAGAGGCACTTCAAGGACACAAGCCTTTGAAGGTCTGGGCCTCGCCTGCACGGTGTAAGAGAGGTCGCAGCAGCTCACCGACATCCCTGCTGCCAAAGTCCTTGCACCGTGGCACAGCAAAGAGGAGTCTTTGATGCTGCTTGCCACGAACCTGTGCAGTTCGGGCTAGCGCTTTCAGTGCCTGGGAACCTACGGTGCAGCAAACCAAGGCCATCACGGAGCGATCTGACATGCATGAACCATCTAGTCTTGGGATGCAGTGGCAACAGTGGGCGCCGGCGGGGCTGCTCAGTAGCGAGCAAAAGATCTGGGCAAGTGTGCGAAATGCTTTTATGAAAGGCAGCATTTCGCTTAAACAGGCAGGTAGCTGGTAGCTACGAACTTCGAGTTGAGCTACACAGCGGAGACACGACGGATAATTTGGCCAGCAGCTTTGAACACCGTGTGTCAGGAAGTCAATCCCGAACCCAGCCCTGCTCCATAGCCAGGATGAAGATCGATCACACCTCCACATCCTATAACTACAAGTGCAATGCGAACATGGCGGTCTTTGATGTTAAGGACGAGGACGTTGTGTCCAGCCTGGGCAGCTGAGTGGCCAGCAGGTGGCTTTCGCTACAATGGCTTTCACCGGCTTTCACCCCTACCCTGGCGCTGTTGTCGCGACAATGAAGAGTCACAGCATGGAACAAGCCTATCGATGCGGTGCATGGGTCTGTACGTCGATTTCGGCGGCTGAACCCAGGAGCCCGAAGAGATTCACTCCGCGGGCGCGCCTTGAAAAGACCATGGTCGCTGACGGGTGCTACAGGGGCTGGCGCTGGGCTCTTGGACTCTTGGGCCAAAGTGCGTGCCGACTGCTGCCCCGCCCATAGCTAGGACATTTTGAAACAAAGCCCGAACAGGCCAAATGAAGGCCACAAATAGCACGTAGGATGCTTACTAAAAGGACCCTATAAATGAGGTACTCCTGTATAGTCCGATAAGCCTGCACATCTGAACTGCCCCACTCCCAAGTCATGAGGCAGGACCCGAATGGGCTTAAGGATGCCAGTCTCTCGATCAGACTGCTGCTGCAAGGATGTCTGAACCCTGTTGGGTCTCCTCGTGCTGAACAAGCCTGAAAAGCCGTGCTTGCTGCATGGGCCACATTTCGTGCTTGTGTGCCTCCGAAATTTTAGCTGTGCACCACTTCTATGCCTCCATGCAGCCCTATCATGTACGAAGTTGCAGCATGATGGTCTTGGAGGCAAGCCCCCGAAGCTTAAACAAGTATAAGTTAAGTCTCTATCAAGGGGCCGGGGGAACTGATAAGCAGGGCGTTAGCCCTGCTTGAATGAAGCTGCCGAAAAGTCGATTTCTGGGCTTCTGGCCGAAGACCGAAGGTTCAAAGGCCCGAGCGAACTTATGCGAAAATCCTTTAGCATGGTGCTACAGGGAATCATCCCAAACACACCAACAAACAAACGCAGGACAAAAAACGTAAGAAGAACTACTGGAAACAATCCGCTTGCGAAGCCGAACATGTCTGCTCATGACATCTCCAACTTATCGTTATTTGGGCCAACGAGGGCTCCTCCGCTGTCGGAGCAGCAACCGCCTCCAGAACCACTTGCTGCCTCGGCACCGCGATTTTGAATGGAAGTTCTCTCGGTCTCGATTCACTGTCGATGTTTCGCGGCATCATTTAGAGCGAGAGCAGCCCGGAGACTGGCTGTCAGTTGATCTTCGTGCGGTGATGGGCATTAAATGTGCGTAATCCCAACGGTGAAGGCAGGCGAGGGTCTCCAGTTGGGGATTGGGAGCCTCGTTTGGGATGAACACGGGTTGAGTGTTCAAACCGTTTGTAGGTGAGCAAGAAATTCAAAAGATGTTGAGTAGGCTGGCAGTCAGTCTTTCAAAATGCCCTGGGAAGTTCTTGCCACGCACCCGAAGCCCAGGCGAAGCTTTTTCGTTGCCTAGTAATGCAGACCAGCAGCTCCAACGCTTTGGCTCTATCAGCCCCTCCGTCCTGAACACGGTGATCATAGGGGGCGGTTCAGATCCGGTAGAAATGAAATCTACACGAAACAACTCAGAAATCCTCCTCGACAATTCAGAACTGCGCGAATACGCTGCTAAGACGTGGCAGCTTGGTGCGCATGGCTTGCAGCACAACTCAACCATCGGAAGCATCGCAATCACAGCTGCAAGCTAAGATGTGCCAATGAAATTGTCAGGGACTGTAGCCTACTTACAGCTTTTGCGCGCGTGTTTGTGTGTGCGCGGGTGGGACAAAGAGAAAGTACAGGCACTTGACTCCCGACAATCTTTTTCATTCGTCCGACTCTGTCGCCGTAGACTCCTCCGACTCACTGTCGTACACAGCCGTGCCAAGAAGCCTTCCAAAGCTTTGGAATATGGCAGGAGATGATCACATGGAGTGTGGGGTGGCCGGCTTCGACCCGGGGCAGTACCAGCCCAAAACCACACATTAGCAACACCAACCAGTGTTCCGGTTGAGCCGAGGGACAAGCATGCACAACAAAGCACACGAACGCAGCATTCTGCAATTCTGAGCATATCACTCTTCATTCGCTACTTCTGAGCTACATGACGAGAACCATCCCAATGCCCAACCATTCCCATCCTGTGCAGTGTAAACCTTCGACTGACGGCCGTACATTCTGTGATCTAGAGTTGTTAGATGCTAGTAAAGCAATGGCATGCAGATCTAGTGATTCTATAGGTCTGGCAAGAAGCTCAGACACTGTCATTTACATTGTCCCTTTTCTCTGGAGACAAGTACACCACGCGGTTGCTCAGTGTATAGGCATCCAGCTCTTTCCATTGATTTATATAACTCAGCTCAAGCCACGGATTCGCCAGCCGCCGACGCTTGTTTGCCGCCGGTGTTGATGCCGCGGTCTGCTTCACCAGTCTGCCAGGCATTCTCAGAAGATGACAAAAGCAAAGGTGCAAGCAGACGCTGAATGATGCAGTCCAAAAGTCTTTGCTCCATGTCCTGGTTGTAAGATTTGGATTCAATGACGACGCAAATCTATCCACAGCAGCGTGTGAGGACAGGGAAATTGCCGAGGCAGCTGCTTTAGTTAATTCAATCTGAAGACAGACCGTCCATCTTGCGAAATCCGACGACACCCCAGCCGCAAATCTCCACTGTGACACGTCGCATGCCCATGCTTTGAACAGGCCGACAAGCCTTGGAGATGTTCACGTAAACTGCGTGCCTGGTCAGCTCCTTTGGCTGCTCGGCGAAGGCCCATCGTCCAAGCGTCGCCACTCCGCCATCGCCTCTGCTAACGGCGCTTTCAAGCCTTCTCCCTCTCTCTGTTGCTTCGACACGGTGTAATTCCAGAGAAGTCTGCCAGGGTTGGTTTTCACCTGGGCAAACGGTGCATTCGATATCCGCTGAATCGCCAACCAAAAATCTGTCCGAACCTCGTCATCTTGATGTGTTCAGGTCTGGAACGCACACACACACACACATTCAGAGCATGTGCATGTATGCATGTGTATGTCTGTCTCCGTCTTTCTGCCTGCTTGTCTGCCTGCCTGTCTCTATATTTAAATATTCTAAGTTATATATATATATATATATTTTTTTTGGTTTTATTATGTTTAGTTAGTGAATATTAGTTTTATGCTTGCAGAAAGCAACGGCAGCTAAAACCGCCGGGGCCGCGGCTCAAACGCCAAAGCCTGGGCTCCTCGTGCAGGCTTTGGGCCTCGGAGTCACACTCCCAGAGACTGGTGATGCGATCTGCAAAGAGAGGCTCCGACATTCAATTCAGGAATCTGCCTTACTGACGCATATCGGAGGTTCCGGGAACCCACCTTTCGAAGGGTGGTCAAAAGCGAAAGGACATGACCTGAGGTGGGCTCCATACCGAGCCGAGCGTGTGGCAGTTTTCTGGGTGCCAAGCGATGTACTTGCTGACAAAAGCGTCGCGATCCATGCCGGCAAACAGCCCCGCGCAGGAACCACGGTACACTCCTCCGGAGTGTGAAAGAGGACGCAAGTTGCGGAGGCTTTCCGGCACCTGCTTTAAGCTCAAGGCTTCGGGCTCGCTCCAGCTCCTTCCACTTGACTCATTGCTTCGACATCCGCGGCACCGCCCGGCTTGGCCTCAACAGACGGGACGATTCCGTTACAGGGGGTCGGCTCTATGCATCGTAACCAACAGATGTAGCAGCAGCAGTGATAGCAGTGGTCTTATCAGCGTGTACGGGGACGAGCTGGGCTCGCAGTCCGTGAAATGCAAGCAACTCATGCTGACGTGCACCTCTTTCTTGCACATGCTTGCAGATGCGGGCTGCGAGTCTATGGGCTCAATGGAGGAAAAGTTGGGTTGCTACGCCATTTCTCTCGAGTGAAGGGTCATGCACAGGCCATGCTCTTGCGCTCTGCAGACCGTGAGCTTTCCGCGCCCTTAGGGTTGTTTAGTTTTTGGTCGCTTTGGGTCTTAGTGTGTTTGTGCTCGCAACTCCCGGGGAGTTTTCTCCTGCGGTCTTTTGAGCAGGTCCCTTCCAGCACCTTTTCTCTTTGTGTCATACGTGCCGTGAACCCCTGTGTTCGTGGAAGACAAGAATAATGGCGGAAGATTTGCTTCGTGCACTGCGAATCGTCCATGGTTCTAAGCACAGGATTGATGCTGAACAGATCCCGCGACAATTCGGAACCAAGTCTCAAGCAGCACGCAGCCGTCTGTTGAAAGCTGCCTTTGCTGTCAGCAAATCAGACAACGTCTCGTGGCCTTACGTAGGCCGAAGGCCCCTTCACTAGAAAGAAGATCTCCCCCAGACCTTCGGCCATTCTCCCCCCCTAGACTCTACCGGCCGGCCTGGCGGCAGACTTTCACATTTGAAGCGTGGGCGGGCACAGACATGACTGGACAAGCTTTTGCAAGGCTCCAAACACCCGACATCCCTTCTAGAAGAGACCTGGCCGGAAAACAAAGATTGAGCAAACGAAGTGGCTGGGCCGAACAAAGACCATGCCTTCTCCGGCACCGCCACTCGAAACTCTTGCATGCCTTTGGGTCTTGGGCCCCTCTAAAGCTAGAGTAGAACTGACAACTCAGAGCAGCTGGTCCCGAAAGACAGCGGACTTCGGCATCAGGGCGAGCTCCGCGCCGACGCCTCAGCATTCAAGACAGAGAGAGAGAGAGAGAGAGAGAGGGAGGGAGAGGGAGAGGGAGAGAGGTGAGACAAGCCAGGCGGCAACAGGAGGCCTGGAAAGTGACTCATCAAAGCGATCGTAGGAAATAGATGCAACGACGAGCCGATACCGGTATTGCCATTGCCCGCTTGGGCACTCCGTGCTTCATCTTCCAGCAGCTCCACCTGGGCACTCTGCGACAAGTCTCGACACGAGACGACACACCAGCATGTGACCGAATATGGGTGCCTGTCTCGGCAAGAAGTTTTTCCTCGTACAAACGTGCCTCATAAATTTGCACACGCATTGGAGGCATTAGTTGCTTTCAATATACAAATCTGTCTGCTCTGTCATATGGCATCTACCAAACTCTCTTGCAAAGTCGGCATCCCATATTCTGCTGTAGGACTCTGAATCTAGGCCACGTTAGCTCGGGGTTCACATCGGAGGCAAAGCCCTCCTCAGCTACACTCCGGCGACTCCGACCGGCGATGGTCGACTTTTCCCGAGCTTAAGCTTCTCGAGTGGGAGCCTTTGTTCAATCTCATACCTGGGTTGTGACCACAGCCGTATCGGCCATAACCACATCAGTCCAGTGGACCCCTCCAGAAGCAAGGCCTGAAGTCGCCAAGAACAAGAAAACACTTCCGAGCTGCGCTGGTGTTGAAATCCCCAGCGGCCAGCAAAGGTCCGGCAAGCCAGCCTCGATACTCAAAGTCGCCCCTGTACACCCGGCAGAGACTTCTTGATTTTGTCTATGTGCTGGCAAACCTGGGGCGGCTTGGGTCTGAAGGGGCATAGTATTGAGTCATTGAGTTTCTGACGCCCATGCTGCAGGAAGCTGGAGGCTCCCTGTGCACGAACTCCGAAGACCCCCGCCAAAAGACTCCTGCAAGCCTCACCGTAGCCCTCTCCGAAAGGCAAGCAGCCCCCGAGACGGCGCAAGAAGGCCTTGGCAGCCTGGAGACTTTCGCCTCGGCCGGGATTGCGCTTCCGATCTCTTCGGCTTCTGGAGAGAGGGCATCTCAGTCTCCCGAGACCTCCTTTGCCTAAACAGAAGTTCTGTCAGGTCCAGTGGCCATACCTCGGCCCGCCCGGTGCATCCACGAAGGGCAGGTGGAAGCCTCAGCGGGAAAGCATTTTCCAAGCGCGCGTGCCTTTGCACGCAAGCTACAGTCAGAGCGTGAATGCAGAACCCTGACCGTCGTTTGCTGGTGCCTTCCGCGGTGTTGAAGCGTTCTCTCTCTGAGACCCGATTTTAGTCTCGATAAGCTTGCGGACAGCAGTGCTCGGCTCGCACTGGTACCTTGGCGCCTGGAGCCCCGCAGCCTTCTGGGACCAAGTAGAAACAAAATTATGGGAAAATTATCATGCCCGTCCTGACTTCTGGATCGTACCCGTGCCGAGACGCTGAGCACACTCAGCCGCCAGTCAGATCCGTTGAGCACCTGATTTTCAGAAGTAAGGCCAAGTAGGGAGTCAGTCGCTGAATCCAATGGTAGACGAATCCAAAAATCCCGAGTAGTCTCTCTCAAGACAGGGCATGTTCCTTTGTGTGAAGCTGGTTCCTCGAACACCACACGCAAGACCTTTGCAGTTGAATCCTCGAATGTCCTGCACGGACTGAGTGGGAATCTTGGAAGGCAAGCAAGGTGCCAAGCCCAGGCCAGGAAATGAGACGGAGACCTCGCAAAACAAGCCCCCACATGCGAAGATCGGTCATGAAACCCCTCACGAACAAAGGATATTCGTTGCTTACACTGTCGCAGCGGGTGCAGATAAGAGCTGTCAGCATCCGACCACCTACGGTTGACTGTGCAGTACAACTGCTTCGTCTACATCCTAAAGGCCTCTTGTGGCGGATCCGTCCAGATGTCACCAGCCCATGCCTCAAAAAAAACAAGCGTTTGCTGTGTAAGCTGACGTAAACCATGGGTCTTGGCTCCCTCGTCGTCGCAGAGCTTGGTGGTCATTGGTGCTGATGCTGCGTGAGCTGCTTATCTGCTGGCCATCCGTTTCGATGATGACACTTGACATTATCCTAGACATCCTGCATCCAATTACGTATGTGGCATGGCTTAGCTGCATACCCTTAATCTGGTCTAATGCCCTTGTCCGCCCTGTATCCATCAACATCCTGCAGACCAGCAGCCACCGCGTTGCAATAGCTTGCCAGCTCGATGGCCCCACCCTGAAGAGATGGGCTTGGAGCCGCAACTCCCAGCCGGATCTTTTCTGGTTCTCTGTGATCCAAAAGACCAAGCAGGAGCGCTTGATTCAGTTCATAAACGCCGGGCTAGCTGCTTGACTGATTGCGAAGATGACAGAGTGGTTGTGTCCAGCAGGTGATTTGGAAGGTGGCTTTGCAATGGCTGATTTTACAGAGGGGGTGGGCTATTAAGTGGGGTGTGCTTGGCCGGAGATATCATGCTGAATCATGGGTCCCGATATTTTTTAATGTTGCAGAGAGGGACAGGACTGCAAAGCTGACAAGTGTTGCGGGCTGGCATGAGATCATCCTTCAATGTCCTTCGACATGTCCTGCTATGTCCTGCTAGGCAAAGCTACTTCAGGAGCTCGCTCACCACTCACAGCTTGACCTGAATCAACCTCAAAGCCTGCTTCGCTGGTGTCCTTGGTTTTGCCAGAGCCCACTGCAAGCTGCACTGAAGCTCTGGTTTGGCGAAGCACCGCCAGGAATTCCTGCTTGGCAATGCCGATGGATGTCTCGGGTGTAGGAGGGAGTCTAGCGGCTAGCCTCTTGCCATGCAGCATGATACACCGCTGCACTTCGAGCCATCCGTCCTCCTGGAGCAGTGGGTGCGCTGGAAACTCCTGGAAACCTTGCTGCATCGGGCCGAAACCCTTGCGCCGCATCACGATCAGGGTTCGCAGCCCTGAATGACCCTTTTGCATCAGGACTTGTGCAATCGCCTGAAGGTCTGAGCATACACAGGAGGTTCAGCTCTCCCTGAATAACCCTAGGCCCCATAACGTTACCCCACAACTGCATATGCCATGATGCTGGCGACCCAAGCGCTGGCAGCAGAAGCTAGCCACCTTGAAGGAGGCTTGTTTCGGAGTTGATGGATTCGCAGCTGAGGAGGCGCATATGCCTGAAGGGCTTCCACGGTGTATGCTTTGAGGTATCGCTGCACAGACACAAGGTGTTCAAGATCACGAGCCCAGCATTTAGCTTTCTAGAGTAGCTCGGCTGGAGGGCATCCAGCAGTTCTGGAAGCAGTGTGGCCGGACGGCAATACCAGGCACGATGCTTGCCTTCAGCTTAGCCGGGATGAGCCAATTTCAGCACGATAGGTTTAGGCAGGGTGCGCTTAGGGCTAGAAAGGTTGGTGGATATGGTGACAGGTCGCTTTGCCACAGCTGGCGCCACCCGATCGCGCAGGCGCAGCGCATATGCCTCCGGAGTTTCGTCACCTGAGGCTGCATTCTAAGCAGTTCACAGTGGGTCCCTGCTCATTAATAACTTCGAACAGACCAAGCGACGTGGCACTAGTAACTAGGACAGGAGCGCAAGAAACCACAAAGGTCAGTGATTTTCCGACGACGTCAAAAGGGAAGCAAACTCTGCCGCTTAAGCAATCCAAACGGAAGCGCACTAGTGGAAGACTTTTAGGGGCCAAGGCCATGCTTGCTTTCTGACACTGGAAAGAGACTGGCGGCGGCCTCGCTGCTCATTGACTTTCCAGCCGAGACACAGTCCAGGCCGTTGTTCGTCAGCGCACGGCCTTCGAGCGCCGTCCCCTGGCGGCCCACCTGCCCCGAGCGGCCTCGGCAAAGCTCACGGCGATTTTGGGAAGATTTGCGGCGCCTTACCGATCTTGCGAGCGCTTCGGGTGTAGCGATCCTTTTTCCGAGACGGTGCAGGTTGTCGTGCCGCAACATGGAGCTTGACTTTGAAGCTCGAATTTCTGAAGGAACTGCGACGGCACCAAGTTAGCATGAGTCTCACACAAAAACAACTAAACAAAGGTAGCGGGTATCAGTTCACAGATGAGAATCAGTGGTACAGACTATAAAGCCAAAGGCTAGCCTCGGAGATGCAAGACATTCAAGCCACTGCACCTCGATTGCACTGCGAGAGTGGATGCTGTCGCTCCATGGCCGTTTCAAGCCGTAAGGCTGCACACTATGTGCAACTACCCCCCGAACATGTCGCGAAATCAGAGGGAAAATGCTGGCAGTCACTGGGCTAGTCGCTTCCCGGGGCTGCGCATGCCAGCTAAGTTAAAAACAGGTCTGAACAGCCTCGGCTTAACCGAAACCTTCGTCAGAACGAAGTTCGTTATCATCCAGCTGACGCGGGCTTGCAGGTCAAAAGCCACATCGTACTCTGAGCTATCGTGTCCACTCCACGACAAGTTCGTTCCTAGTTGCTTCTACGCGTTATCGTTTTTTCGGAACCGGGTCCTGGTGTGCAAAAGGTTCGATGAAAGAGTGTGTAAACATGCGATGAACAAAGAAGCTGTTCTGCAGAGAAGCTGTTTGCACTGGTATGTACAGCACTTTCTGCACATGGAGGAGGTAGGTTCGAGACGTCTGGTTATGTGTGAGAGAATGGAACAGAGACGGTGTGGATCTTGGGGGGTGACCATAGATTTTTGGCTCCCGCATGGCATCGTCCGAAGGCTATGCATGGCCGGTGACAAATGTGGGACGGGGCATGTTGCCGCTCTTGTTGCTCCAGCAACCATAGATGTATATATATATATATACACATGCCTATATATATGTATATACACACGCATATACCTATATGTGTATATTAATACATATACTACTAACTAAATACATACAATATATGTATGTATGTATGTATGTATATATATATATATATTATACATGCTAATATATATATATATATATATATGTATATTTTATGCGTGTGTGTATTCTCTGACATACATACGTACATACATACATACATACATACATACATACATACATACATGCATATGTGAATAAATATATGTACACACACACACGCGCATACACAAACTGCGGTAATGTAGCATAAGCCCATAACACAGAGCCCTAGAAGTACCCAGGACAGATACAGTTTCCACTTCAGCTTTTGACCTGCAATGTCCTAGCCTGCCGGCCGTGCTGTGCAGCTTGGATTCTCCTGGCTGCAAGCACCAGAGCTTGTGCCGCGAGACTTTCGTTGCTGAAGGACCGATACTCCTCCTCGGCTAGGGC
>CAJNDV010033442.1:75857-89696 GCA_905221635.1 Symbiodinium sp. CCMP2456 | reverse complement strand
GCCTGGCTTCTGCAAACCGCCCTTGCCTGCCGCTCTCTGAAATTCCAGGGCTCGCTGTAGCGACATGGCACTTTGCTGCAAAAGATGCTTTTGCTGGCTGGTCTCCGCGGTCTCCACGCCGTTTGAGAGCTCCATTTGCACGCCCTGAAGAACCTCTTCACGGTGTCGACACTCGTCTGGTGAGGGGGTCTGCTTTGCCACAGCATCATCCGATAAGCTGACAGGATAAATCGGCAATTTGAGAGGAGCTTGATGCAGCTGCTGCAAGGAAACATAAGGCAGCAGGCAGGATTTGCTGAACCTGCGTCCCGTGTCGATCGGGGAGAGCGACGTGGGCCTCGCGAAGATGCCGTGCTCGTCCTCGCACTCGAAGTAGACCTACACTGCCACAACGGAAGTAAATATAGTCCTATAGGTCGGTCGACAAGTCATGAGTGACTTAGGGACCTTAGGCAGCAAGATCCTGAGCTGGGGCAACAACCGAACAGTCAATCCTGAATCAGTCAGGGCCGAGAAGCTTTGCCCTTGACAGAGCCGTTGTTCTTGCCGACTTTTTCGTCCAGTCTCAGGCCTATCCAGATTCCAGGAGCGAAATCCGTAGCCCCGACATATTTCACCGTGCCACAGTGCCTTGGTGCCAAGTCAGTGCGGGCCTTGTCAACTCACGGTTTTGAGGGTATGATGATCAATCCAGTGTGCATTGCTCTGCCCAGGCACTTTGTCCGCACGATGGTCACACGGTCCTCGATCTGAAATGCACAGGCCATCATGGTGAAGCACTGCTCACCCGATGTCTGGAAAGGCCATGGGCCATGGCCGTAACAGGAAGACAAACTGAGACTTCGCGAAGTTCAACTAGGGGCAAAAACTGTGAATGGGTGCTACGGCTTTCTGGTTTCTGCCTTGACTTCAGGGCTCGCTGCGCCATGCAGAGGAGATTGTGGTGAGCATAGATTGCCTGGAGGATCCTTTGGCACGGCCTTGTCTTGTTGAGTTGCAACTCCAGATTGCTGGGCACATGGCTTGAGCCGAGCAACTCGACAGATTCTGTCTCCACCTGGGCTCAAGGTTCTTCGGGTCAGGTAGATGATTTGGTCCATTCTTCCAAGCAGCTCTGGGAAAGCTGGCCTCAAGTTGCTCGGAATTTCCTTCGACACATGGAGTGCACGAGGAAGCGAGCACTGAGTTCGACTCGCAATGCAATCATCGTTCACCCACCTTGAAACGTCTGCTTACAGAACCAGAATTCGCACAGCATCACCGCCGAGGAACGTGAAGTTGGAACTGCAACATCGAAGCTTACTGATTCCTGATCCTTCGTGGACTATTTTGAACAAGGAAACTCGCTGTGGGCCCTCTGGTTCCAGGAGGCTCCGACAAACCAGCAATAGCATCGGCCCGATGTCATCCTGTAAATTTCACAAGGCTGTGCGAAATCCCACGCTTGAACGTCCGAGCTCTACAAACATGTATGGGTACAGAAACCCAGGAGAATGTGGGTGTGATGCTCCGGGTTTTGAGGTCCAGGCCACGCACCATGACATTCCAGGTAAGAACCTCGACAAAGCGGCCGCCGCAGTTGGCACGGAAAAGCCTGGGCTCTGCGAGGGAGTTCATTATCGTCACATGTTTGCACGCTTGGACGTGGAACGAAGCAAGGGCCTACCACGCCTACTAGCAGTTTGGAGCCACCGGACCTTGCGGCAACATGCGGCAACTGTCGCGTCCAGATGGAGGAAACTTCTGGTGCTAGCTAGAAGTGCCGTCAAGCACTTTAGATGGATGTAACCACGAAGGGCCATATCAGCATCAGGAGTGAATGGCAATTTCTTTTGGTGGCCTTCGTCTCCACAAAAAAAATTGTTGTTGTGGATGTACATGCAAGATGGTGGTACTTCCACGGGCTGACGACAGCCAAAAGGTGAATCAGGCACAAGAGGTAAATCCCAAAGCCTGTCAACAACAGTGCAACGCTGCAGACCGGTGCGCTGTGGCTGGTGGTCGCTAATCGGGCAGTCTGCATGGAAGCACACCTTTGCGGTTTGTAGAATGGGCTTTTGGAAGCAGGACTCTACTCAGGCAGAGCTCAGGCTCAACTTCTCCCGTCAACCCGAGCAATCATGACCACACTCGTGGCTCGATCAAGGCTTGCGTGTTCCCTGTGCCTGTTGTAACTTCGTCGCACTATGCTTTCAAGGCATTCAGGAGAAAACATGCTTCCTGCCTATGCTTTGTGGAAGCGTGCCCGCTGCTTCGAATTGCCACAAGAGACAAGTGACTCGACAGCCCACCATGCACTACTCATGCTTTGCATTAACCTTGCCGATTGAGTCTCTCACCCGTGGAACTCGTGGAACTATTGTCGACATATTGTAGAAGCCCCTCTCATGTCAAGGTCCTTCGCATCCAACAGGGTGCCAGCGGCAGTCAGGGCTGATGCCATGAGGTAGCGCGGCGACGCCGTGCATGCCAGTAACTACCCAGGATGTTACACTTGGCAAGGCTTTGTTCTACTGAACCACGACGAGTGATTGAAGTAAGTGGTCTCAGTCGTGCTCAGTATATGACCAGTCTGACAGGACTCAATTCGCAACACATCGAGGAACAAGTTTTCCAGGCGAGATGTAGTGACTATGTAGTGGCTTATAGGTCTCGACGCAGAGGTTGAAAGATCAAGCAGAACGACCCCGAAGCGACCATGCAGCTCTTGGATCAAGCACGGCTACGATTAGCCCTTCCATTAGCTCAGAAACTCCCTGAATTATCAAAACCCATCTTCGGCGTGTGGAGCTTCTTTTGTATGCAGCTCACCCGTCTGCATGGCACCACATGGAAAGCGCAAAGCGCTGGCCGTAAGTCGGGAGC
The DNA here is from genome assembly GCA_905221635.1 of Symbiodinium sp. CCMP2456. Classification (NCBI taxonomy): domain Eukaryota; class Dinophyceae; order Suessiales; family Symbiodiniaceae; genus Symbiodinium; species Symbiodinium sp. CCMP2456. The sequence continues at coordinate 86,831 of CAJNDV010033442.1, read as the reverse complement.
CTCTGCACAACAGGTAGAGCAAACCCGGGAGTCGGGGCATGCTACGATGCATCATCAGATCAAGTTGTCGTGTAGCCATGGACACAAGCCATCAGCAGTTCCGGCGAGTGATGCCTATGCCTGCATGGAGACACCTCTTCGTACCGAGATGATTCTGTCGACTTTGAAAGCGAGCGAGAATCGAGCTTGTCAACTATGGCATCCCTGCATGCAGGCACCTAGTGGCAACCTGTTCCCCTCTTCTTCTGTCCCTTTCCCACGGCGTCTCCGACGGGCGGCACTTCGTGCGGCATGTCCGACCGAAAGAGGATGAGTGAGCCGCCCTCCTTGGATGGTCTCTTGTCTGCTCGGTGCTTCTAGTGAATGGATGTTGATGGAAGCCGTGTTCATTTGCAGGCAAGCTTGCATCATGACACAAGGAGCTCAGTGAGCTCAGCAACCAGGTTCTCTGAAGTCAGACTGGGGTCAGAGCTCCATGGTCATGCAAATCCAAACAAGTCTCAGGCAGCACATCGACATAGTCAGCAGGAGGAGGCTCATCCTTGCGACCAAAGGCTTTTGCAATGTATTCAGAACCATTGGATCACGAATCGTACAATTCAACTTGAAGCTGTTGGCTCTAGCGTCGGGACAACTCATAGACCTGCTTCTGCTTCTGCTTCCTTTAAGCGATAGCTCTACCTGCCACAACATCTGAAAGCTTCCGGACAGAAAGGATGTCTGCAGTTTTGAAAACGATCTTCCAATGCGGAGAAGCCTCGTATTCCGAGAAAAAACCCGCTCGACTAGATCCTGCCGTAACCAGGCTCCATTTGGGCCCGAAAATAGGGGACCCGAAATAGCAGGATCCTTATTCTGAGGACCCCAAAATAAGGTACCCCCCCCTTATTTTCGGAAACGCCCATTTTCACACTGAGCTGAACCCAAGATCTCCACATAGGCCACCCCCAGCACTACCGCAAAGAAAAAGCCTGTTTCCAGCAACCATTCCTGCCCCTAAAGCGTGGATTCCGCGCCCCTACCCATTGTAAAACCTCCATATGGGTAGTTGTCTGGATTATAAATCCCTTGTTAGGTCCCAATACAGTATAGTGCGGCATGCTTATAAAAAGGACCTTTAATTAAAAGAAATAGCAATATCCCTCCATCTGGCCCCAAGTGTGACAAAGAGCCCTCTCTGGCCGCACTGCGTGGGCTCGGAATGAGCCGCCCAGGTTCTCCCTCCAATCCTCCTGCAAATACCTGGGCCACTACTCGTTGCATGCCGCAGGTCGATGGGTTTGCTTCCGAAACTCCAAGTTCGACGGAGCTGGGTGTAAGCATGCCAAATGGGAACGTGAAGGGGCCGTGATGCTCATACTGGTAGCAAAAAACCAAACAGCACAGCGGCAGGATGGCGGTGACTCGCCGCTTGTAGGCCAGGCGATGATGCTCTGGCAGATCTTCCGGGTTGTAATCTTTCTTTGGGACATAGTCCTCCGGCCCGACTTCTTGTGGTTTTGGGATTTGGGGTGCAGGCATCGGTCCTCTTATTGCTCAGGCAAACCTGCATCACACATATCACACAAGGTGCGCCAGCCTCCGGTGCCATGTCAATGCAGCTGTACTGCGATTATGGCTAAATATCCNNCCCCCCCCCCCCCCACCCCTCCCCAAATGCCTCGTGCACATGGTAGGCCACACCCTCGCCATCGTAACAAGCAAGCCTCGGGATGGCGCAGCTACCGCGGTCGGCACACCTGTCGACATTGAGCATCGAGCTCCCTCCGTGCACCCTCGAGTCCCTTTCGAGCAGCTCGCGACACACGCCCATGTCGTCATCCCTTCCCCACACTCGATGTTCGCGTCCCGAAGTCTCACTGGCCCCACACCATGCTCGCCGAGGGACTGCAGCGTGCCAGGCTCCAGGGGCTGTGAACCCAGCTCATTCAAGCGGCCGCAGACGCCTCGTCCAAAAACTTATGCGAGGGTGAAAAGTTGAGAGTCCCTTGTTGGAATCCAGCAAAACACGTTGACTGAGATTCAGCTTGATGGGTACATAAACAGCCGGACAACAGCACAGAAACCCGAGCAGCTTGGCATATGGAACTTACTGCTCGTCTGCCAGCACTTGGCAAGGCTGCAGGTCTGAGGCAGTATGCGAGAACTTGCCTTGCGGCAAACCAAGCCACATCACCCTGAACTGAAACACTCAGCGAGGAACCTGCCATGAGCTAATCAAGATGGTTCCCCACACTGTTCGGGCGTTCGCGTTCCTTTGGACTGGGCCCACACATGTATTCGCCCTTAACCCGCCTACGTGTCTTTGGACTGGACCCGAGAATTGCCCTTACAAACCAGTAAACTCCCTGAGCAGCGAGCTTGGTTAGCTTCCGGGTAGATGTGAAGACAAGCCAGCAGTTTCTCGCCAATCATGGGCCTTTGGTTCGTCGCTCTCGAGATGAGTCATGAGTCAGGACGCCAGGATGATGGCCTGTAGAAGATTACCTGATTACCTGTGCCCGACTTTCCAGAGTTAACAGTGCGATGTGAGTCGGAAACCTGTGCGCTCTCCACTGCTCGGCAGCCTCTCTGCATGCTTCTGAACCTCCTGAAGAGCTTCTCCAGATGCCCTCCAATCACTCTGCAAGTCATGGCATGGTGATGCTGATATTCCCTCGTTGAATCACGCCGCCTGTCAGGAAAGCTGCTCCATAGGCCAGGCCAACCAAGCCTTCCGCCTGAGTTGAGCGACAAAAAGCGAGCGCGGGAGAGACAGAAAAAAAGAGAGTGAGACAGAGAGAGCGAGGAGAAGCAAGAGAGAGGGGGAGTTGGGAGAGAGTGAGAGGAGCTGGTGCCGTTGAAGCAGTGGCGCATCCTGCAATCGTATCCTCTGCAGTCCGGTAGCAGCAGCTCGCTGTGGATCGAGGATGGTCAGCACTGGGAGACTGCCCAGGTATCTCCTCAACACCATCCAACGCACGCCTTTCTTAGAGGCTTGGAGTCAACACTGACTTGTCTGGGACGTAGGCCGTGCCCGGGCCCTTGCCAGCAGCTCTTGCAACCGTACTAAATTGCAGCTCTGATTCTTGTATTGCTCTGTCCTGAGTGCAGGAGCAAGCAAATGTTTCCTCAACTGCTTTCGCATACATGCTGGCCATGTTGTCGCGGCTGTAGAGAGCCTGCGGTGTCTGGCTACACAACAAAGCCGCAAAGCCTCAACGGAATTGGAAAAAGCGATGGGGGTAAGAACAGAACACTCTTGTGCACAAGGCACAGCTGCGGCTCGTTCGGGTCACCTGCCGAAGAGCCGCCCCACTGCCAAGAAAACATGACATTCAGCAGGCTCCACATCATTTAAGGACACATGCAATGAGCAGCACAACTCGACTGCCACTGCTCTGTTGGGTTACTGACGCTTTTGCATAACTCCTCGACAACGGAATATCTATTTCCTGAACAGTTCGCTGATTCTCGAAACTCGAAACCCCATTTACCCTGTTCAGCCGTGGCATTGCGATGCATGTCTGGCACTATGAAACAATGATCGCGTCCGAGTCCTTGCTTAATGTCTGGCCGTCCGACCCAATTTCATCGCCAGGCCTGATGGCGTCAAGCGGCCCTGTCGCAGCAGGTGCAAAGCATCCTCGCGCATCAGCGCCCTAAGCTCTCGGGTCTCAATCTTCTAAAGCTGTGACTCGCCTCCCGATTAGACCAGGGCCGAGAGGCACCATATCGCCTTCGATGGCTCCACGCAGCCTCGCACGACTGAAATTCACTTCGGGAATGTCTCTGTTGAAAGCACACCCTTTCAAGAGATTCTGTCAAACACCGTCGGTATTCGGGTGAACGATCCTCCCCTCCCCTCGCTCGAAATGGAGCGAGGTACAGCGACAGCCCGTAGAAGCGGCTTGGCCGCTGCAGGGCCCGGGCGACGCTCTCGTTGATGACCTCAGACTTTACTTTGGGTTCCGCTGGCTTTCGCTCCGCGAAACCTCGCTGAGTCACGGTGGAGTCTTATCGTCCCAGTACCACCAAACGGAAGAATCCTTGTCCAGACGGACTGGAGCCTCTGCACGAAGGAACCCAACTGCCAGCTGTATCGTAGCAGACCTCTTCAGAATCAGTCGGGGAAGCGGACAACCCTGAAAAAGGGAGAGGCACCTGGGTGGCTCTGTCTCTGCCGGCGAGGAGCGCCTCAGGCCAGGCATAAAACGAAACCACTGGCAAGAAGGACAGGGCACCGCTGACATAAAGGGCATCGCCGGCCTTATCCTGAAAAGTCACCCACGCTCCAAGCGCTATCGAACCTGGGCTCCGCGCCTCTTCTGCATTTGCACAGGGCTTCGCCAAGGTCTGAGGGAAGGTCCTTCAGAACTGGGAAGCTTTCGAAGCGGAACTCGGCCTCGCCTGAAATCGGCCGGGAGCTTCGATGATGTTCACGAGACTATCCTTCAAGGATCCAAAGGCTCCCGTCCTTGTCCACAGCTTGGTCTCAGGAGAAGGCTGCCAAAGCTTCCTCGGCTCCACCGGAGTGCCGAGCCTGTTCTGTAAGCCTCGTAAGCCTCAATCTGGCACTGGGGCCAGACTTTTCCGGAATACGGCAGAACTCTGCAGTGTTCGACGGGGTGCTCGGGAAACCGGCCAGAAGTAAATTCAAGCAAGAGCAAACTCGTCCAAGTATGAAAACCGTATGAAAACGAGTTGCGGAAGAGCAAAGCTGACCGCAGTGACCAGCAAGCCACTGAGCCAGTAGCCAGAGAACATGGCACCAAACGGATGCACAGGCTCAATGCAAACGAGTGCCCACTACAAGGGCAAACGCGGTAAAACATAGCAAAGCTGAGGCTCAAAGTTTGGGGGGCGCAGGGTTGCAGGGGGGAGGGGTAACGCCTTCACTGGCACATTACAACGGCTCACGGGCTTTTGGGGGAGCGGTGGGGGAGGTCCATCTCAGCCGAAAGCTTGGGATCACCAGGGCCTGCCAAATGCACATTTGCTTCCTCATCCAGCGGAGACATCGGACCCAAACTAGAATAGTGCTTTCGTCTGGGTTCAGAGGCTCCAACAGGCGGATGCTCGAATGCGCTTGTAATCTTAGCCCCTCGACGCTTCGTCTGAGTCTTGCGAAAGCCTCTAGGATTGTCTCAAGCGCCCTCGCCACATGCACTCCCCAGTGCCAGTCCTCGGGCCCAGTGCTATGGATGACAGAGCCTGGAACAGGAAAGAGCGAGAGGAGAAGATTCTAACTGCCCCAAACCTGGTGTCGTCCACAAACTCCCCAACACGAAGCTCCAGCTGCAATCTGGCTCAAGTGCTGTTTGAAGTGATGGCTTCCGGGAATCACGACTTTGGGCACCTGAGGCGCTCACACTCGGAGCCTGGTGCTGCCGTGCTTGGAGCCGGGTGCCTTCTGGGAGCCAGCGGGGCAGCGCTGCCCCGTTAACGGAGGCTCAGGCTTGGAGAGGAAATTCCATGTTTTGGGGGTGCTGCAATCTTGCGCTGCCGACTCTCAGGGAGGGACCACGTGCTTGCGGGTGCCGCAAACAAGTCGAAGCAAGGGTTTCTCAGGGTACTGCAGAGGCTGCAAAAAATCAGCAAAGGTCGCCGGTGGTTGACAGTTGGAGTTGAACACCGGCAGATTCTATCTAACTCCACTGCCTGTAGCCTGCAGTTCTCGACAGTTTCCGGGCTTGGAGAAATGATAATGAACTGTGCAAACTACAGTGCCGTCTTGAATGATGGTTTGGGGGCACAGTTTAGCTTAGTATATCATGGCATAGGGGCCATGGATAAAAGAAGTACTCTTGCTGTTTTGTGTCTAATAAGCTGACACAGCTCAATTATGGACTTGCAGCGAGCCCTAAATCTCAGCAGCGCCAGCCCGAACCCTACAATCCTGAACCAACCAAGCTGAGCCCTAAACCCCAGCCCCTAAGTCCCAATCCCATAAACCCAGACCCCCTACGGAATAGACCTGAACAACTCAGCGACGGGCTCCCAAGGTGCTTTTGCATTGGGCCACAAGGCTAACCTGCAGGCCGAATCCGACCCGTCGTCCGTGAGGGTCTTTGTCAAAAGATGTCAAAATGATCCTACTTGTTTGGGTCCAGAACACCTGGGTACCTTTCCAAGGGTCTTTGTAATAAGGATCCTACTATTTCGGCGTCAGTGACATGGAGCTAGGCGAGGACTTTCCAGAGACCGATGTTCGGAGGTGCCATGGAGTTTTCTTGGGACTACGATGGCTCCTTGTGCTCTAGCAAGACAAATGCTGCGAGAACCTCTTACAGAGCGGGGAGGCACGTATTCCGGCGTGCCGACAAGCTGACTTTTCATCCATCCACGGCTGGTATGCGGCCCGCTGCAGTTGGTAGGCACCTGCTGCTTGGGCGGCCCATTGTGGTTCTCGCCCAAAGCACGAGAAATTCGCTCGTCGAGCAAATTGAACACGTCCAGTTCTGATAGCTGTAACTTCAGGGGAAGAACAACTGCACACGGCATGTAGCCTAAAGGAGTGCCATGTACTTCTGTGCTTTTGTGCCACTTGAACGGCAGAAACAGAACTTGACATCTTCCGTCAAGACCGTAGGAACTGCCTCAAAGCCAGGTCTGCACTTCAAGACGACGTGGGCATCTTTTGATTCTGTGTTTTATGAGAGATGGTGGCCGCATTTGCGGAAAGCGTCCGGAAGGGCCTTGCATTGTCCTGAGGCGTATCCTACGTGAAAAACTGAAACAGCGAAGAGCGACTCTTTTTGAACTGTGTTACATGTAGTGTCTGAGGAGCTACAGGCTGCAGTCCGATGCATTTCGTGGTCGCGTGTTCCGTTGTTGCGCTTGGAGCTGCTTCACCGGATGCAGAGGTTCCATACCAGCCCGGTGCTGGAAAGCGTACACAAGCAATGGCCCTTCTAGGCGTCAGCAGGCGGGCCACTGCTGTGAAAATCAACGAATGCATTCATAAAAAATGGCTCATGAAAAGCACCTTTTGAGCATCGCGGTTCATAACAGCCCAATGCCACCCCCTCCCGATCGGCAATGGTTGGTCCACTTCCATATTCATGCAACTAACAGAGTGGAGATATACAGGACACCATGAGCACGTTTGCACCCTTTGAGAGCAACGCCCGCTTGACAATGAACTGTTGTGCTACTGTAAGGACTTTGCATCACCACCACGTCCACGATACCTGCATGCCGGTGCCGCTCTGCTATGCGGACTTGCCGTGACTTGGCTCTCGAATTCTGAGATGGCTGAAAACTCCTAACAAGTCGATGTGCCTATCACACTCCAAACAAGCCGATCCTGCTGCTGAAAGCCCAGGATGCAAGAAGCCAATGCAGCAGGTCTGCTAGCAACCTCAACACGTTGTTCACGGTGGCACGGCCGGCAGGAGACTGGCAGCAGCGGGTATTCCAACTTAGCTATCCACAGGGCATCGTTCTTGTTTTAAGGCGCTTCAGGTCTGTGGGCTTCACGAAGGGGTGTAGGCTGCCATCTCGCTATTCGGCACTGGCTGCTAAACGCTGGCCAATGGCAATGCCCAAGGCTGAGAGCCGTTGCAGTCGCGGGGTTGCACAATATCAGCACGTAGATTTCAGGGTACGGGGCCTGCTTCACTGCCCCCTTGTGGAACAACCCTTTGCATGTAGTCTGCTACGGCATGGGTTGCGGGGACCCAAGTCTCCGCCCAACTCAACTGGACACGCACCGTTGGGCTTCGTCCAGGGAGAGTTGAAAACTCTGTGCTCAAGAACGCACGTTTGGGCGCTTTGCACACACAAGTTGCCGGCTGTTGCGAAGTCATGCTGGCATTCTATGCAAGTCGATGCTGGCAATGCAATCTGGAAACCTCCTCACTCAGGTATGGACGAATCAAGGCCTTCTAGTGAGACCTGAGACATGCATGCATACAGAACACCCTGCACAGGCTCCCAGAAGTCCAAGACAAAGTCCCTTCCTTCCGAAGACGTAGGGCGAGGGTCTGAACTCGTTCACTGCCAGATGCTTTCTCGGACACACGTGACATGCCACTTCGGAGATACCTTCAGAAGCCTCTGCCCACACCTATTGCCAAACGTAGACCTCAGGCGGTTCCGAAAGCCGCTTTGCAAGACTCGCTGCGCTCAGTGTGCAACTTGACTTTAAAAGATAGTTCGGCATAGCTCCTGCGGGCAGGTCGTTGGGTATACTGAGCCAATCGTCACAGAACACTATGCCTTCCCTGGGCTAGTTGTGAGCGCGAGCTCGTCTGGGACCAGATGCCGTCAAGCGGTCATGTACTAACTTCATATCAACACTTCCCATGCTTGGGCTCGTTCGAAGTCGACCTCCGAAAACAGCTATCTATCATCTCTGAAGGCACGTGAACTGGAAGACAGATAAGACCGCAGCGGTTGAACCCCGAGATGGTTGTTGAGCCTTGGTAGGTGGGGAAGCCTCTAACTCCAATGCTGGTGTATCTGACTCGACCCAAAACGTCTGCCCTGCTGGGCCAAACGAATTTCCATGCAGCGACTAAAAATCAAGTCGGAGGCTCGGTGGACTTGTGACCCAATGGTGACCCAATGCAGAGATATGAAACAATAGTCGGGGTGGCAAGTGCAAGTAAAGTAACCCGTGCAGGGCTTTGATGCTGCTGACAAGATCCCCGTGCTTGCACGTTCATCGTTCTCACTACTCGAGGCATTTGCATTTCGTCGCCGGACAATATCACTGATCACCTACTAGACGAACAACCTCGTCCTTATCGGGTCTCGGAACCATTCGGCAAACCTCATCTCAGGCCACCCGTCACGGTCATACAGATCCGGCAGGAACTTAGCTAGTTGAAAGGAATGAGAGCCCTAACGTCGGTACAAGCACACACCCTCGCCGTTGATCCCAAACCTCCGCATCCCTACGATGTGGAGAAAGTGGGTGCTGTGCAGCCATCACGCACAAGTGCCTCTCGAGTGGGCTCGTCGGGGTGACTGTGACTCGCTGGGCCATGCCGGACTTGGAGTACTATGGAACATGATAATAACAAGCCGCCACTCGAATCATTGGGCCCGATAGGTGATGGATGGGAAGGCGAGTCCCATTGCCATGTGCCTATGCAGTGCACACGGAGCAGCCGCAGTCTTCCTGATGCTCAAACTCTACGACATAGAGAGGCAAGGTGGAGCCCCGGTCGTAGAGCGTGTACTCCTTGGTTTGGGCTTCAGAGTTTTGGGATGCAGCTCAGAGCACGGGCGAGGGACAAGGTTTGGGCCACGAGGCCTTGGGGCAAAGACGAGCACCCTATGTGCAGCTGTTCTCAAGTGGCCTAGGCATATGTGTACATGCAACAGCAATGCACACATTTCTTTTTAGACAGGGTATAATTATAGGATTGAAACGAAACTAATCCATCAAATAGAATAAATAGTGTCTAGTATGTGTATACAATGTGTAATACTACAATAACATCATGTAATACAATATAATACAATGTAATATAGCATGCTGTCTTATAATGTGAAACAGGATAACAGTATACTGCAATGAAGAAGAAAAATACTATCGCACAATGAGAGAGAGAGAGAGATATATATATATATACATGTATGTATAATGATATATATATATATATAATACGTTGTGTGTATATATATATATAGAGCTCACCTCCGTGGACCAACGTTTCACATGTAATCTGTTAAGATCCAAAAAACCTGAACCAAAACATCAGAAAATTCTAAAACACACACAAGTTCTAAACGTTCCAAAACCCACGATACGAATTTTTGGAATTCCAAAAAGTCTAAAAAGTTCAACATTTGAAACATGCCAAAAATTTTAAAACACCAAAATTCCAAAATCCAAGACCCACAGAAAAAACGTTTTAGATTTTTGGAATTTGGAAACTCTAAAACTAAATTCTGCGGGTTTTGGATCTTGGACTTGGAATGCTTGAAATATATCGAAATGGAAAAATTAGTTTTGCTTGTCTTGGAATTTTTGGATGCTGAAGAATTTTACTGAATTCTAAAAATTATTATCATCGGTTTTGGACTTTTTGGAATTTTTACGACTTCATGTGAAAGGTTTGCCCATGTGAATCCTACATAAGATCGTAACGAGGGTTATGTGTGCACACCTTTTGATTCTGTGTGTAGCTCATAGGTTATTCATGCACCAATGAATATAATAACTATTATTAGTACCAGTGCTAATACTAGCATTTTAGTACTCCTGCGAAGAAAAATAATCAGATTCATGTAGATATACATCTTAATGCTAGTACTGCAAACAAAACCAAATGACATACTAATATTGATATTAATATGAATACTCTCACGAAGTTGAATACTCATAGTAATACGAGTAGTGAAGCCAATATGGATATTAATATGAAAACTCATGTTAATCCTAATATAAACATTGCTAGTCAAACTAATACTTATAAAAACACTAATGTTCCTACGAATGCTAACAACTATAGGCTTATGAATAATACTTAATTCTGACTAGTCTTAATTTTCCGATTAACAATATTCACTTGGGTAAGCATATTCATATTTATAATAATACCAATCTTAATACTAGTACTTTCAATAGAACTCATACTTGTACCGATGTTGCTTTTAACATTAATACTAGTGCTCAAAGTGATGTGAAGAATATGAATACTAGTGTCCTACGAACACTAGTAGTCATATGCATACTACTAGTAATATTAATACCAATATACATACTGATGCTACTACTCACACCAATACTACTGTTCGTCTAAGTGCTGATATTCTTACATATAATATTACTAATATCTTTACTCACTAGTCTCAATACTTATATCACAAAGCTTATCAATGCTCATATTAATACTAACATTAACACGAATACCAAGGCTGCTACAGTAACCGAGTTCATATGAGCGGCTGACTAAACCTATGGTTCGACGTAAAGCCCGCGAGAACTCAGGTCGGCCCCTATCGGTTATGCAGGGATCAGCTAGAATATGCCCAGGG
>CAJNDV010033442.1:6636-75838 GCA_905221635.1 Symbiodinium sp. CCMP2456 | reverse complement strand
AGGTTTAGTCCGATGCTCATATCAATATTAATACTAGTGCGAGTATAAACTGTATACTAATTAATATACATGCTACTAACATGAAATACAAAAAAGCATGCACGCAACAATGTACTAAAGAATCAGTATCTTCATATACCAATGTACCACTAGACCACTATACGAACTATACCAATGCACTAATACCCGAATATGCTGAAACTCTGATATACTTATACTAATACTAAGGCTAAGATTAAGACTAGTACGAATACTAACACTAACACTACATTATTATTATTACTGCTAATTTAAGGATCTATATTAAAACTAACACTAATACTAACACTGACACTGACATTTACATTGGCACTAACACTAACACTATCTTCGTCTCGACGCATGGCGAGCACTTAGACTGATGAATAGAAGTCTCTAAGAGACTTTCTGCGATCGATACATGTGTGTTTCTGCTCCATGTGTAACAAGGAAAGAACCTGAGCTTATGCACGTGCGCAGCCTTCATATGCAGCAGTGTGGGCTCCGAGTGTATTGCTGGAGAAGAAAGCATGTTTCAAAAACAGCTACACTGAAAACTGGAGAGTACGTAACACCACAAGAAATAGAATCACGAAGTCGTAACATGTTTTCTTGAGACTGTACTATGACTCACATAAGCTTAAGGCCATCAGAACCAGCCCAGAATCTATCAGTATTCACGGGGCTTGCGGTATCAGTTCGCACGACACAAGTACAGACATGATCAATTTCACGGCGGAGGTTGATCCAGGGGGGGCAAACCATATATCTATATGTATATATACACATACGTAAAAAAGTACTCTATCCAAATATTCTATACTAGAATGTGGTAGAACAGAGTAGTCTTTGTATAATATATAACCAAATATATAATGCAATATAATATGACATAATATGAATGAAACAGTCAACATAGTACACTATACAGTAACAGGTAACATGACACAACATATTGAATATGCTACCACATAGCTTTTGATATAGTGTAGTACAGTGTGGTTCAATGCTATGTATCGTATTCATTTGAGTATATACATATGTATATATATGTGTGTATGGTATAGTTTAGCTAATTAAATGTATATAGCATAAAAGCGTTGTATAAAACATTTCAATATATGTAATGATATAAGATAATATGAGCTAGGTATAGCTAGGTTAAGTCACATGCGTGTGCAAATATACACACTGCGCTTGTTGTTTAAACTCGTGAACCCGCAAAGTGTCGCGATGATCAACGCATCCACCTTCTGCCCTCGTCAAAGCAATCCTCAGCAGGTTTTGGCTATAAGAAGCACTCCAGACAACGTCGAACTTTCGGAGGTGGTCTCGAAAGGTGGGGCCCAGGAAGCGGGGGCTCAGGTCTGGAAGCCACCAGCACCGCTGAATCGAAAAACAGGACCCAGACTTGCACCAATCATTCGAAGGAGTTCTTCCGGCGCCTCTGCAGGATCCTGTTTCTCCCATTGCAAGACATGAAGTGCCACGAGCCCATGTCTACAACAGTTGTCTGCGATCGAGTATCCTCGAGTCCGTACCAACGGGTGGCACCCGCTGCTCGGGGCACATGGTGCCTGTCCAGCGGACCGCGGCTTGGCATTTGGGTTTAGGGACGGGAGCCGCTCGCCTATTCCTTTTCAAGTTCGTTACCATCCTCAATCCACTTGAGCTCGGCTGCAAGCAACAGCAAACACAAAGTACACACGTTTCTCGAAACAATAACGTCTCACGGCCGGGTGCACCGCCGATGCGATCCACACCCTGCTGTGTTGCAAGATATGTCGCAGGCCTATCCAGCTAATGGAGCCCCCCGAAGAAAAGGCAGTTGACGGCATTCTGCATTCAGGCTTTTTCGACTTCTTGGAGATGGAGCATGCTTGGAACACATGGCAATCATGACAGTTGAGCTCCCAACTCTTTAAACATGACAGAAGGTATAGATCTTGGTCAGCATATGAGCGATCGTGAATGGGCTTTCGTAGGAAGGGCCAAAGCTAGATGGATTTCTGGGTTTGGGACTTAGGGTCAAATGATGCATGGCAAGGAGCTTTGATAATGCGGATTGCCAAGCAATGCCCGGACCTTGGCTGCTTGATGCTGCTTACTGTAAACCTGGCAGGCACGGAGCATTCCAAGGAGCGCAAAATCCCGGAGCAGAGATTCAAAAGAATCCCTCGCACTTCTCTGCTTCGAAAGCATGTCTTCACTGCTGACCCAAGGTCGTCACAATCAATGGAGGTGACCTGCACGATCCTACACGGCAAGGCTCGCCCAATTCGCCTGTCTTTTGACGCGGGAAAAGGCGCATCTCCAAGGTGGGAAGTCAGACCTTTTCCACGTGCAACTTAGCCGCCACCAGGATTGTTTGTCGGAGCTTGCGTGTGCCATTGCTCAAGAATGGACCCTGGCGAGCATAGCGGAAGCACTTCGAGGCGTTGTGGGCGAAGTAGCTGCCTTGTCCGAACCTGCGCTTTGCCGCTTTGCAGGACAAAAAGGGTAACTCCATGACGGTTTGTTTTCGTGACATTTCGTGGCCGGGTAGCATGGCGCCAGTGCCCATTCCCGCGAGGCGAGGGTCGAAGCCGGAGCTCAGGATTCCAGGGAGCTTCTCCTCTCAGGACGAACTTTTCAAACGCAGAGATGGTAGGCCGCTGGTGGACGACACACACACACACACACACGCATGTATCAAGAACGACGCAGTACCTGTCCCTCTGTTCTACATCAACAGTCCAAATGACGGCTCTCTTGCGCAAATTGGTCGGCGAAGCGTTGGGAAGACCACCAGGTTTGGCGTTATGGCAAGGTGATGTGTGAGCACACCATCTTGTTTTGGGACAGAGCATTGAACAGAACGCCATGCCTTGAATAGCAAAGGCGGAGATAACTATTCTTGCTGTTGAACATCGACTGGCAGAACGGTTCCACTGTCTCTAAACCAGCATGGTATCTGAATATGGTGAATCTGTTCGCAAGATAAGGTACTTCCATCTCTTTACTCAGCACGGGTGACATTTTAAGTTCATCTTGAACAAAATCGCCGAAGACATGACCGGTATGTGTTCATGCAACTTCCTCAACAAAACCTGCACGTCTCTTGTCTTCCACCTGGTTCCACCTGTTTCTGCGAATTGACGGATCTATATGTGATTTGCGGCCGGGGCGTTCCTGATACCCAGCCGGAACCGAATCACCGAAACGATGTCCACTCTGGACCAAATTCAAAAAGCCCTGGAGTGATCCTCAGTGGTGCCATGGAACAGCAGGACCTAAGTCCAAGGGCACAGTTCTTGTAGCTGTAAGACTTATTCGGATGTGTGGCCACTGTTGGCCCACCCTCTCAGGACATCTAGAGGTTTAAGAGGCCTACGAGGTGCAACAGCCCGACCACCTAGTTCTGAAATCTCAGCATCGAAGCGACCCTTGCACCCAGAGCAGGGATGCCCCAACTTTGCTATGGCACTTTGAGAATGGTCGCTAGCAACACGAAGCTCCAAAGAGTGGGACTGCAAAGGACTTGCCCAAGGATTAGCTCCCAACCTGGCCAGCATTCAGCTGTTCTGGCCAGGCCGCTTCGTTCAGCTTCGAGTCGGGGCATGGGCAGACTTCCTCTTCGAAGGAACGGACGCTGACTTTCTTGTCTATGCGGGTCTTGATGTCCCTTGGCTGGCCGTTTCATGGAATTTGGAGTTCTTGACGGCATGAAGCAGTATGGGTGTAACAGAAAAAAGAGGCACGATCTGACTCGGCGCTTTTGGACTGCGCCAGTGGGGACACTGTGGGTATGGCACGGAAGACGGACAGGCAATCAGCCCTAAACGCCAAAACGCACATTGCACACTCTTTGCACGGCCTCCAGGCTGAGACTAACCAACAAGAAGGCTTCGGGTTCCGCGCCTTTTCCAATTTGACCCCAACACTTGAACTGCTAGGTGGAAGCAGTGGACAAGTGTTTCGGAAAAGCTGAAAATCCAAAGACCCAAAACCCCATGGCCCGGAGGTGACTATTGGGCCATGTGGCGAAATTCGAAACCAATCCGAAGCTTCAACGGTCCCAAAATCTGAGCAAATACAAGGCCCTGGCCCTGGACGCCGAACAAAGCCAAAGCTGCCGGATCTTGGGGCAAGGGCCGTCCCTCTCGCCCGTGACCTGGCAAAGACACCGATATCATCGTCCTGCCCACTTACTTTCAATTTCTGACTCCGCCCCGAACCAAAGTTCGAAGCCAGCGAGAGGGAAAGGCGCAGCGAAACCCAAGCAGGACATCCAAGCACGAGTACTTTCAGAATGGACCACAGAACAAATGGTCTTCGACACTCAGCTAAACCCCACCTCCTCACGTCGCAGCATGTAGCGCTTGAGAAAATTCCTGTCTTCTGCAGTAAACAGATCAGATAAATAGCATGCTGGCAGTGAGTCGACTCAGGAATTGCAACTGACTCGACACGTTTCGGCACAGCTCCTGTTCTGGATCTTCTCGACCTTCATAATCTTCACCTTTGACACCGCAAGCAACGTGCATGTCATTGGATAAGGTTCTGGCAACTGAGCAGCAACGAGAGGATGCTACAGTAGATGTCAGGCTCTTGCAGGTTGGCAGACTATATGCAGTGAACAGCTGCTTGTGCATCTACAAACCACCGCTTCCGTAACCACCACTACCACAATCAACAACAAGAACAACAAGAAGCCTGGTGCAAACCTTTCGATTGTGAACCGTAGGGGCAACAACAACAACAACAACACCAACACACAAGACAAAACAAAAACACACCCACGCGCGCACACACACACACAAACAACGGCTCCCCGAATTACAGGGTCTGCGGCAATATACACACAAACCATTCAATGCCGATGCAAAAGGCCGCAAGCCCTGCACCTTGCTGGATCCGACGTCAAGAACTGCAAGTTATCCCGGATAATCCCGGCTGCCGGTAACAGGCCGAAACGCATTGGGAGTCCTGCACCACTTGTCCGGAAGGTGGGCATGGCGGTGCTGCACCTCGACAACGAAAGTGCTGCGAAAAGGGCAACATGTGGGGTGAATCGCTATTTGGAACTCTCCCTTGTCGGACTCTTCGTGCAACTGTCTGTGAACATGTTGCGGTGCCAAGACAGCAAACACCTACGTTAATGGTATGACGTGATCAGACTCGTGGAAGAGGCGGCGTCAGCATCTGCGATTCAGTGCGGTGCGGAAAAGGACGTCTGATGGCAAGACGACTCTAAACATTCGCTGAAACCATATCCATCTTTTTTTCTTAGAAGTTTCGCACAAGCTTGCATTCTGGAGCCTACGGCCGCAGCCTGAAATTTGTGTCGCTAAGGACGGCATAGGTCTAATTCATAATTTCCGCATCCAGCTTGCTCTTCTATAACTAGCACCCATATCCAATATGTCCACCACGGACGACGTAATCCAAGACACCAAAGAGCGCGTGAAGAGCCACTCGACCTGGAGTGGGGTTGGGCAGTGCTACATGACTTCAGCGAAGTCACCATGCCTTCCCAACACCCCCTACAAAGTCCCGAACACAGAGACAAGCAGCCGCCAGAAGCGATAGAAATCTTAACTCTGGGACCGCACAATGCCTGGAGGCCGTGTTCCACGCCTACAAAACACGAGTTGTGCTGCAGAGCTCTGGCTCTGGGAGCACCTTTAATGAGGATCTTGGAACCTTGGGCCTTCACCATGGACGAAACATAAGAGAACAATTGACTGGGTTCTTGTTAAGGGATTTAATTTAAGTTACCATAATAGGGATCTATAGTAAATAATATGGTTTCCTTATTATGGTAACTTAAATTAAATCCCTTAACAAGAACGCAGCTGAGCACTGTCAGGCTCAGAGGCCCCTGACATGCTGTCCGGTCACAGGCCCAGCCACCGGAGAGTTTGGAAAACGTCAGCATCGAAGCTCTAGACTTCTGAGAGCCGAACGAAGAGGAACTCGTCCCTGTCTGCCACGGTCAAAGCCTCGTTGCAGATAGACGAAGCTTCAAGCTGTCAATGGCTTTTGTCGCGCATGAAGATGTCACTGCTCAAGAGTCGCGTTCTCCAACCTGGATGTACCAATCGCCATGTAGTCGGGACAGCAGGTGATCAATAAATATTCTTTCGGACCTAAACATTTCTTCGAAGCACTGCCATGTTAAAGCCCGGAGTCTTTCAGTAAGAGGACAAACCTCCAGACCTTCTGCCAAGCCCAAATCGACAGCCGCACCTTTGCAGAACAATTGACTGTCAGCCTAGGGGCGGTCTCAACCGGGAACGTGAGCTCGTGAGGAAGCATACAGGCTGCCTCCATTGGCCAAAAGAGGTGCAAGATGGAACAGCAGGTCGCCATAGCTTATCAGGTTTCCCTATCAGCTGCACAGTGGCTGCAGCCCGATTGTAGCACTATAGCCACGATAACCAGGCTATCATAGGACAAGGCAGCCCGCATGCTACCACGCTGTTGCTTCAGAGAGTAAGAAATGCTTCACCTCAATGCACTGTTTCCCTGAGACATGGGCCTGAACACAGCCATGTGCTGAGATGCACAACTTTGACACCTGCTCTTGCACTTGCGTGTGTTTTTGAGACTCTCCCCTGCCTTCCAGCCGGACCTCACTTTCGAAGCCAAGGTCTCCCGGACGCGGTTGCTGGCCTCACAAGTCGGGATGATCTTCTCCCACGGCCCGAATCGTCTAAGGGGCGCCTCTGCTTGGCAGTCTTCAAGATCCGCGCGCATTTCGGTCAGCTTCCCTTTCAGGCAGTCCTCGCAGACACAGTCACTAAACTTTTTGAGAGATCTCTGCGGGACAGGTCGCAGGCTGCCCGAGCCGAGGCCAAAGAGCAGTTCTCTTCCCCAAGATCCGCGCGTTTTCGGCATTTAGGCTTTCCCAATCTGCCCCTTTTTTTGCTTTCATCTGTTTGCCTATCCTTCAGCACCACGTCTACCGACTCTTTTAACTGCTCACTGCCAGCCCATCAAGCCCCAGGCAAAAAAGCCTGCAGCCTAAGGCGCACACCATTCCTACTCTTATATATGTCGACTGAAAAAGCTTACGTCTCAACGAACTCCGGTGCAAAGAGTCCAGGGCCCACCGATTTTTCTGCAGGTTTTCACGTAGCTGCACCTGCAGGCGTTGCAGTATCTGGCGACTTGCGACGGCAATGTCGACGACAATGTCGGTTCATCGTGAATTCAGGTTGCCGGCAGGGCAGGTCAACACAAGATGCTGGTCAGCGGGCAATTCTCATGCGCATAGTCATCCCCTCTGCAAAATGAACCAAACCCCGGCATCTTGACAAACTCGACTTCAATTTGTCTCATCGACATGCGCGCAAGTGGCTACCTGGGTGCTGACTTCTCGCGGTGTCCATGCTGTTCTAACCGCAGGTCCGCACAACGTGAGCCTGGACATGACGACCTCATGCAACAAGACGAAAGCCAGCTGAAAGCAAACACAACAGGCACCTCGGGCTCTGCTCGGTTTTTCTCGATTTCGTCCTCCAGCCACCTCAGAGAAAGCCCAAGGGCTAGTACATGTCTCTGCATGTTTGCTCTGGTTTGTTGGCTTCGGTGCTCCGGCGAGGTCTTCTCCGTTGTTGCACGCCGCGCAGATTGCTGTGTTGCCATTCAGCTCGCGACGGATCTATTCGGCTTTTCGTCAAAATGCATCTGGTTATCAGTGCCTGCAGCGTGCCTATGTGGATGTACAGGCCTCAGTTCTTACCTAAATGTCTATCTAATCACATGTGCCTGACAAGGCTTCTTCTGCACTGCCACCCTTGGGTGCAACACGTGGGCCCTGGACCTTTTGTGATGGAACCCATGCTTAGAGAATAAATGCCCGCCAACATCAGCCAGATTAGCTGGCATACTCGAGTTTTCTGAAGCCTCGGTGCCTCAGTAGCTTCCAGCGCGAGGCTTTTGATCGAATATCTGGCCAAACACCCTCCTGGCTTCAAGTCCGCGGAGCTTCCTCTCGTTCACGTAGTCCTCGATCTGGTTCTGCATGTGGGTCACGAGCGTCTCCTGTTCGGAGTTTAGTTCCACTCTCTCGAAGTACAGCTGAGTGATTGAGGTGGTAACATTGGGCCTTGTTTTTTCAAGTCAACTTCTATCAAAACTCATTTCTTGCATACCTCGTGGCCACCAGTCCTGGTACGAGTAGAGCATTCTCCACTTCTCGTTGTCAGTCTCCAGAAGCTTCAGCTGCGCCTGATGAGTCACCTGAGGTTTAGGCGAAAGCCAACCCAGCGCCCAGTCATCTGAAGACAGCTATGGTACTATGGTGTCGACGTCGATGCTTGCCGCTAGCCCTAGATGTGCGCTGGTTTTCGTGCCATGGATTCCATCAGCCATGTCGAGTTGGTGAATTGTGGAGTTCGATCCCTCTCAGAAATGCACCTCCGGCCAAAGCTGTAATACTGGTGCAGACACAGGGGCACACCGAAATGAACATAAATGCGCTTTTCGACCTGGAATCGAGCATGAATTACTTGGACAAAGGTTGGTAGTTGACACAGGAGTGCAAACACTGACAATGTCCAATCGCACGCATGCTTCCATCCATCCATCCATCCCCATACATCCACATGACTATAGTGTGCACCAACGTTAAGACTTTAACAGCGGACTCTCGATAAACGCATATATATAGATATATATATATATATACATACACACACACACACACCCACACAGGCACGCAATCTCACAGCCACAAGACGCACACGCAAAACTGACCCTTGATCCTGAGCGTGGTACCAGGAGTTGGCTCTGCAGCTGATGCAGCTCCTTCAGCGACGTGTTCTCGCTTCGAAGGCTGTCCTTGCAAACGGTTGCGTTAAAAGGGTGTAAATGCGCTGCAAGGGAGAAACCTCCGGCCAGTGTAGATTTAGTGTAGATGTGTCAGAGCGGGGGTGCACAGTTCCAGCTCCAGGATGTGCACCAGGGACCAAGGAAGGGCAAATTTGCAACGCAACGACAACTTCCCTGTTTTTGCCGGAATTTCCCAGCATCACTGGCGGCATTCGTGGGGTGTGGCCAGCTAACAAGTTTGCACCTCAGCCCGAGCCCAGGCAGCCCAAACAAGCAACCTGCAAAGTCCAGGCCAAAACTTCTAGTTGGGGCGTGAAGCCAGAAGAATTTCAAGAATCTGAAATACAGGAAGTAGGAGAACCCCACCGCGGAGGACGGCTCTGGGATGTCGGCCCTAGCGGCCTCTTTGACGGCCACGAGCGTTGATGAGTTCGCCAAGTGAGATGACTCACGACGAGAGCGGCTTGGGGGCCCGGCTGGGCCCGGTAGTACTAGGTTATTCGTCTGCTAAATGGGGTTTGGGGTGGCCTGGACACGTTGAGAAGAAGCCCGCAAGATTGTCGTCGAACCCCTCGATCCAGCTGAGCAGTCCAAGCGTCCAGAGTGTCAGCTCCCTCACTGATGATCGAGGTTGTGATTCTCTGCGGGTCGCTGTGGCCACTTTCCTTGCAGCGGTATCCGGATGCTGTAGGTGGTCGAGCAGCATCAATATGCAAAGAAATTAGGACACCAAAGTTAAGCACATCACACAATTTCCAGATCAGTGCCCTTTCTGCTGTACAAACAAACTCCGCAAATGCCGCCAGGGTGCGCTCACATCGTCTCCGTTCACATCATCCGTGGCGCTTGTAATGCTAGGACCACATTCCTCCCGGTGGTGGGGTTGAATAAATCTGCAGGCTTCAATGGTCACTCCGGACAGGAGGACCGCAAAAGCCGTAGTTCCCAAAAGGCTCAACGGTTTGACGCTCCCTTGGCCCTCTTGGTCTGATTGGTAATTGCTACACATGTCGGCATGTGCAGTCCCAGCCCAGTCCTTCTCCGAATCGGCAGCCTCGGCTCCTGCAGAGACAACTAGCCATTGGGCACCGAGACCCACTCTGGTTAATGCATCCTTCATCTCATGATCCGCGAAACCGCGAGGCCCTACCAGCATCACGCAATACAGACCGCAAAAAGCCGACAGTGCGAATAATTGCGCCGTGCTTGATCAGTGGAATTTGTTCAAATCGCTCGTGCCGCAGTCACAGCTTCTTTGTTGTCTTGGCAGGTGCTTTTTGTGTTCTCATGTCGGACTTGTAAAGTCGTAGATTCTTGCGGCATTCTGCAACCTGCACTTCAGAGCCTGGCAACAGAGAACTGCAAACCAAGCCGGCGAAAGGCCTTCATCACTAAAAGCGGGCGCAGCTGGCTCATCAAGGGCGTGGTCTGCAACA
This sequence comes from Symbiodinium sp. CCMP2456, assembly GCA_905221635.1. NCBI lineage: Eukaryota > Dinophyceae > Suessiales > Symbiodiniaceae > Symbiodinium > Symbiodinium sp. CCMP2456. The sequence continues at coordinate 65,564 of CAJNDV010033442.1, read as the reverse complement.
AGCGCCACCTGCGTGATGTAAGCCCAACTAGATAAACCTTCAGCAAGCAGCACTCTCCAATTTGAGAGTTGGACTTTCGACAGCTGCAGAGAAGATTTGAGGCTGTCACTGTAGGCTGAACAAGCCTGAACAGTAGCCTGGTTTCGCGACTCCACGTCGGCTTTCGAGGGACTTCCACTTTTCACCAACACCCGGTTTGACTTAGGGTATGTCCAGGAAGACCCTAAGGCTCCAAATATACCAAAGTAGGTAAGAAACTACTATGCAATTATGGACTTCAGCAGCGCAAGGTATTGGGGAGTTGCTTCAAGATTCAGGATTTCGCGTGTGGGTTGGCAGGTGGCCAAAACTGAAAGGCATCTTAGGCCCAACTGACAAGCAAACTCCGTTCATGTCGCGTAGGTTCGAATCGGGTGGCTTGTTCACTTCGCAGCTGCACTTTCCCTAGAAGCACGAAGCTCAAAACTCAACCGTTCCCATCTCGCCTCGAGGGTCTCCTTCTTGGGGACGGCTACCGGGAGCCGGTGGAAGAGCCTGTTAATTTCTGAGACATGTGCACAATGCTTTTTCCTGAAGAAATCCCATGAGCCAACAACCGAAATATCAAGCAACATGCACGGAACGAGCAAGTGTCAACCCGAGATGTTGGTGCAACTTCGCAGGAATGTACCGGTCGACGGAGGATGCCCACCCGACCGAAAGGCTCATGCGTAAAATAAGTCCCGCACTGACATGTTCAGGAGTCCCCGGTGACCACCGAGAGCTACTAACAAGGCGGGGAGTCAGTTTCGTTGCGCGGCTCTTCCGTGCATAATATCCTGCGTGCTTGTGCCTGAATGGGCCGATTGCAGAAATCTTCGTATTTAATATTTAATTGTGCTGCCTCAGGAGATGCAGTCCATGGCAGCAGTCCATGGCGATGGGATGGGGGTGCTCTGTTCGCACGGACTCTTGGACTTGGACCCGGGCAGACGGAAACAAAGCTGATCGCGGCTCGAAGCGTGAGTGCATGTAAGCTACAGATTCTGCTACAAGGCATCGTGTGGGACAAGAACTCGTCTGCAAAGGCTGACGTTCCAAGCGCCTGCCCGGGTGCGTGTGTTTAGCAGTTGGCTAGTACACACACGCTCCAAGAAGTAAAGCTAGAGCCAAGAGACTGCGGCGATGTGCTTTTAGTCCTTCATACTCAGTAGCTTTTACAAGCAACAGCAGTGATCACGTTACTACAGATGCTCGTGTTGCAGAACTATAGGAGCCCCAATCCCCCGAGCGCCCTGAAACACTCTCTATATTCCTGACACAGTACCATACTGAGGCCTCGGAGGCCACGTCGTCGCTGGAGAGCGTGGCGGTGTCGTTGCCGCCGATGTGGCGCCTGCGCTCTCAGTGGACTCATATGACTCATCACTCATCACATTTGACTGCGGCTTTGCGGACAATCAGCTTTATCTGTTCATATGTCTGGTCTGCACCGCCGAATGTTTGTACCAAAACAGCATCACCGCATTGCAGGTGTGGAGAAGTCCATCATTTCACCAATCGAATCATTAAAGCATCGCCAAGCACCACCTATTTCTCCAATTCCCGAGGCGGCAGTGCACTTCCAAAACTATCTGTGCAAAAGTCCCGCCAGGGTCTGGGGGTCCAGGCTGGGCAGCGGCGTTCGAAGAAGGCGCATGCCAACCGGCAGCTGAAGCCCGAGGCCTGATGCCAGCCTCGGCACGCATGCGTCGTGTCTGCGTGGCGCTGCCTGTCTGCCTGCCTGTCTCCGTCTGTCTATCCACCCGGAACCCAGCCACCCAGCCACCTAGCTACCCGACGCTGTCTATGTATGTATCCACCGATAGATGTCATGATCTGACAACCTATCTCTCTGTAGATACATATGTACTGTGTATGGATACGCACGTGCTACAAGGAACTTATGTATTTATATGTATGTAAGCAGGCAGGCAGGCAGGATAGGCAGGTACTTTTAGAAAGCTGTATATAGCTGTGCACGTATGTGCATAATATGATATGCCCCTCTGTTCGTGTATGAATTTGTGTCTCCGTGTTGGCGGTGGGTCGGCCGCGACGGAAGCCGGGTGTTGCGCAATATAACACGCGGAACGAGTGAGCATGGAAGAGAAACGATACTGTTTTGATGCAGCACCTCACTTCAGACAGCCAGCTGGCACGGGTGGTCGCATCCGAAGTACCGCTGCTGGGGCATTGGGGGTGCCAACTGTGTTCGAATGACCAATGACGAGCTGTTGCCTTGAAGAAAACCCCTGCTACTTACTCGGCTAGAATCTGGGTATGCCCCTCCTTGTTTCGGCATGCTCCCCATGATCCTCTCTTGCCCGTCTGAAACGATAAGTACGTAGGTCATCCGACCTCTGAATAACCACACTTCGTGAGATGTCTTCAAGGCGTCCGGGCGCAGGTGCAGGCGCCGGGCTAACGGAGCGAATCACCGGGGCAGACATCGTCGTGGTCGGCGTTGGGCGCCTGGTCGCAGAGTGTGGAAGGCTTAGTCGTCACCGGCGCAAATCTCCCAATGTGTTGCGCCTGTTTCTGACATGAAAGGACGAAGCAGCTTGCGACGCGTGGCCGACTTGATTCTGCCGCCTGAGGTTACTTGCCTCACGTTGCTTAGCCGGCGGTGAAGCTCATGTCCTCCACTTATTTCGTGTGTCCGTAGGCAGAGGATGGAGAGTGAGGATGCTCAGGATGAGGATGAAGATACATAGAAGCCTCCAAGCCGTAAGCCCAACCTCACCTCGAGCTCAGAACGGGGGAACTACAAGACTTAAGTCTGAAATCAGGCCGAAGCGGACGATGCGAAGCGTTTACAATTAAACACATGTCCAACTGCCGTGCTACAATCACAACTGACATGAGACATGGCGTTGTGCTCTTCGAGAAGTGCGGTGACCCTGCCCACCTCAAAGGCTCTCTGGTCGGCACCTGCTGTAAAACACTCTGGACGGGGAGAAATGTTAAGGAGGCACAATTTCTTTGTACATGAGGGACCTTTCTCAAAGCCATGACAAACTGCCCCAACAGTGTCCTCTAGAAGTGCCAGCCACTAGGCGACTAGCTGGCAGAGCTGGATGCTCGAAACCTCAACCGTGCTTTTGCCTGCCGCTGGGCTGCAGCTGCGATCGAGACGACGCCTGACGCAAGGCGAGGGACTCCCAATCCCAAAGACTTCCACGAGGCTTGTCGCCAAGCATCCGGCTCAGGAGTGATTGATTGGCCATTTTGAATTCAGGGGCATCCTGAAGCAAACTAAGCCTCTAACTTACACGGCAACATGTTCATTTTAGAATCTTGAGAGATGACTGAGCGGAAGGCACTACTAGAGCTTTCGCAAAGGGCACACTGTGGCATCTCAGTGCATAGCGGAACCGAGCACTTGAAGGACCTCTTGAAGGAGCCGACGGCGAGAATGATGGCTCCACCCTGACCTTATTCCAGAAGTGATGTGCTTTCACGTCCGAAGCCCATCTGGAGCAGCCTTGATGGAGATGGTGGCGAATGTCGATTCACGTACCGTTCACTGCTCGGAACCGTACCGGAGACGAGGCTGTCTCAGAAGCTTTAGCAACAAGACTGCTTCAGGACATCCTGTGTCGGACTGAGAGGTCTTGTTGGGCTCTGGCTCTCCCTGCCAAAGTCTGCATCTCTAAGCTAATGAGAGTGTCAGCTCAGCTGTGCACGTCTGGAGCATCTGTACATGAAACCTCCCCAAACGGAAGCCGACAAAACCAGCTCCTCTAGATGCTTGGCCTAGCCAACACCAGGTACTCTGACACTCGTTCTGCCAGCAGTCGGTGCTTTACAAACGCTTGCCTTGCTTCAGCTTCGAACGATCCTTTTATGTTCACTGGGCCGCAAGCTTCCCAGGAGGCAGCGGATCTGCTACTGTGTCTCTCAGCAGCAACTCTCTGATTTTCAGGGAGGAAGCTTCAAATTGAGACTCGCTCTCTCTCAATGCTCCCGGAGTCTTTCACTCACAAAGTGTATCCCCTTCTGCCGATCCTCTCAAGCTCGACCGGGTATTGACAGGAGCTCGCTGAAACGGGAATGGTGAGAAGTGGCCCCTGACGAAGCGTGGAACCTCCGGTGCGGCTTCTGGCATCTTCCAACTCCCAGCACGACTTACCAGCAAGCTCCTAAGTAAGGCCTATTATAGAGACTCTCTTCGCCGCCCCTCTCTGCCAAGAGTCGGGGGCTACTCCTCTTCAAATGCATAGCAACGAGGTGCTGCACGAGCCTTGCATGCAAGAAGGTTCTCAGCCGAACTCCAACTGCTGCATGGCTGTTTCGAGGTTGAGCTGGGCCCTCCAGTGATCAGGCATGGTATCCCTGCAAACGCTTGAGTCTGTTGAAACTTCGAAAACCGAAACTTTGCCTGAGACCTCTGTGTGAGTAGGATATGGTGTTGGCGCTGGTTTGGGCAACGTTTGCACGCTTGGTGTTGACCAGCCTGACATAGGGACTTCAATTCAAACAATTGTAGCAAAACCCTGCCAACGCTGTGGTCGAGTGACAGCGCCAATGCTGTGCACGGCACTGCTCTCGTGCACATCGAAGAACTCCGGCAGTCTTGACCATGCATCTACGAATCTACGAGTGCACTCTGCTACATGTCAATTACGCAGACGGCTGACAAGAAGCCATGCAAAGCTCGGAAGTACCTGTGGGGGCCTCGAGCATAGTCGGAGTCAGGGGTCACGCGATCTTTTTTAGCCTCAGTCGCTTAGACCAAATGTAACTGGGCCATAGGCAAATCGGTCCGCTAGACCTTTGTTGTTCCGTCCCAGAACACCTATGCCAACTCCATGGGTCTCTGCCGTAGCCATGCTTCAATGTACTCTGGATGTACATTCTGGCAGGGTGGTGAGCATGTCGAGCTCACCCACCAGCGGTCTGATTCAGCGGAATAATGCAGTTTAGCTAGGGCTGCCGGGTGTTGTAGCACGCTTTGCATAAGCATGGAACCCAAACGCTTCAAAAGCAGATCCGCCGATGGAACGGTTGGCATCAGGTTGCCGCCCAAGAAATCTCGAAACAGGTGTTCGCGGAACGCGAGGCTTAAAATCATCATTCTGGTCCAATCCCGGCAGGAGGAAATCTGACCATCTGGCACATCTGGCATGACTATACCGTACAGTAACATCCCACTGCGAGGGCCGGGGCTCTTGATGAGTGGGATTTCTACAAGAATCGCCAATCCGTCCGAAACCAGATTAGCACATCTTTGTCCACCAGGGCATGACAAGGCTACGCGTCTCAAGCTGTGTGTGTCCCCAGGTTTTCTTCCTCCTAGCGTTGGAACTGGACCGCTAAAGCGTGGAACAAGTTCCCTGTTGTCCCGGGCCTTGGACTGGGTGTAGGTCTCGGTGAACCCAGATCTTCAAAACCTGAAGCCCCAACCACCAACTCTGTACAGTACTCGAAAGATCTCGAAAGCCTACACCCACCAGAGACCGGACCCGATCACTTCACTCAGCGCACACTTCAAAAAGGCTCTGCGTGCAGCAAGCCGGGCATCTTTCGCTCCGAAGGCTCCATGTCAAAAGCTCCTGGCAACGTGGCAACGCGATGGCTTGCTTCTTTCTTCTGCCAATTCCCACTCCTTCCAACACTCCTGATGAGGGCACTCCCACCTCTTCGTGGTGGTTCAGATGCCGCTTCGGCCACAGACAGCATCTTGCCATAAACACTTCTTGCCTTTAGCACTTTAGCATTGCACCGGGTGCACCGGGCACAACACGGTTCAATCAGAAACTCTACCCATTATGATTCATACATTGGTTCAAGACTGCGTGCTTGTGCCACAGCATCGTGTAGCTCTGGCACAGCACAGGTTCCACAAAGGGCCCTGTCCGGAACATGAGCATGTACCCCAAACTCTTGCGTGACGATATCTGCTATCTGCTTTCATGACACGCTTCTGAATCAAAACACTCAATCTGGGGCGCTCTCATGGTCTCCTCACGCTGCTTTCACACATTCTACGCCTGGTGCCCGTAAAATCTCGAAAGCTTCTTTTATGCAACAGCACAAACTTGCCAAAGCGGTACGAACTACGGCTTGCAGCCACCCCAAAAGCTCTATGCATCTCACTTCTGAACCCTTCGTTGAATCCCTTCGTGCTATCCTGCTGGGCTCGGGCTGCGCGTCGAGCCACCGTCGCTGGGTGCGGACATCCTTAGAATTAGACTTCACTGAGACGGAGGATGTGTTTCACAACTAGCTTCCGGCTTGAAGTTCATCACGCGGCCTGGAGGTCTCTGATCCACCGGCTTCGACAGCCTGGTACAAGTACCTGATTCTGGCCGAGCTTCTTGGAAAAGACAGGCACCACTGCCTTGTCGCCTCGGAACTTGCAAGCTTTCGCCCTGCGCTCTGCTCTCCCTGAGGCTCTCCGGACACTTGGGCCATCGCTTGGCGTGTACAGAAAGCATGAAAGCAACGCAACAAAGAACATAAAATTGCTCCAAGCACTGAAGAAGTAGTCGCAGTGATCTGGAGGCGCCACAGCATACCTTGGAAGCTGTTGTCTATACATGGCTGACAACTCCACGATCCAATACCTCAAGTTGCTTCAAAACCTGTGTGATGTTCATGCCATCAACTGCAATTGGTTGGCAGGTCTCTAGTGGGATCGTGCCAAACCCTCCGAATGCAGCCGCCAGCACTTCTCGAACTTGACATCGACGTCATCCCTCTGGAAATCGATGGGGCTCACCTCTTCAAAAGCCCTCCACAACATGTGTGGCTTGGCTGAACAGATGTGCCGTAACAGAATCCAATTCTGCATGGCTTCCGTGGCATCCTTCGCCTTTATCAACGAAGATTCGATTTCTCATCGGCATTCTCTCGAGACTGAGGCCGCGGTTAGGTGCCCTGACTTCCAGAAATGGGGCGAGCTGGCTGAATTTTCTTCGGTGGCTTGGGGTATAGGAAAGGGACGTTTCTGGACTTCGCCTATCTTCTTTTTCTTGGGGGTGTTGTCTTGGCCAAGAACCGAGGCTGATGTCTTGGACCGCCTCGTGCTTCGTCTGGAGAGCTGGGCCCTTGAACTGGCAACAGGAATACAGCCAGCCAAAAGCAATGAAGGCATCTAATCATAATCATCTCGTAATGGCTGAAGTTGCTTTGGCTTCGTTTCTCCTGGCAGAGTTGACTAATTGAAGATCTTGTCCGGCCGATTCCACAAGCCCTTTTGCATTGCCAAGTCGCCAAGTAGCCAGAAACTCGCGTACCGTTTCCTGAAGCAGCTGTCCCTTCAAACAATTGCAGTCAACTGGAACCCGAGAACTTTGTTGCACGTGCTGGAATTCGGTCCGCAACCGAGAGAGCCTGAAAGGTCTCGGCAACGACTTCTAGAGTCTAGAGATTCCTGTGGAAATTTTCCCGTCGTTTATGAACTCTGGAGTCCGCAATGGTTCCAAGCTGCGCGAGTGAAACTGGAAAGCGAGGTTGAGAAACCTGAGCGCAAGGAATTCAATGAAACGAAGCTCTGTTCGACTCATGTGCGGCGTAGCTACAACTCGTCGCAGGGACATTTTAAGTCCCTCCCTCTCGGTCTTTCTGCTTGTGCCTATGCTTGCTCAGCTTGAATTCCGAGTACGTGCAAACAGGCTCTTGTCGCGAATAGCATCGTGCCGTGCCGGCAGCATGGCATTCACACGCATCAATGCTTAGCGCACGGCACAGAGGCACTCCGTATCAAATTTGTGGAGACACCTCTTAGACTCTGCATCGCACAGTCATGCCAGCGTGTGCGGACGGTGGTAGCATGCACAGCAATCCGTCTGAGCACTGACACGCATAGCTCAACTTGCATCTGAAAGACGCGTGAAAATGGCTTTGCGACTCGTCGTAGATGTCCTTGTACTGCTCGTTCGGGCAGTTCTGGAACATTTCCTGTCAAATAAACACATTGCCCACGTGAATCCCCTCCACGATCGTTCCGGGCAAAAGCGAGCCATGTATCGTTTGCTTCCCGGGCGTTCTTCCTGGGACTTGATCAGATGTGCGAGGAACAGACCCAAATGAAATAAGCCTCTTGATCAAGCTCTTTCGGGTGGGGCTTCACATGTTTCCAACTACGTCGCAGAAATCATCGCAGACGCATGCGCTGTTCATGTGAGAAAGTGGGCAACAGGAAGAAAAAGAAAGTGTTCCGTCTGTCTCTCTCTCTCTCTACCAGGACAGAAGAGGCAGGCGGACACATACCCCCGCGCGCGGACGCGCTCCCTCTCTCTCTCTCTCTTTCTTTCGCCAGGGCTATGGTGTAGGGGCATGACCCCCTCTGTCCCCCTCTGTCCCTCTCTCTCTCTCTCTCTCTCTCTCTCTCTCTCTCTCTGAAAGCTACCCGTGGCGACATCGGCCCGTGAATGGCTGGCTGATCTTGGATGGCTTCGCCGCCGTCAACCTACATAAATACCCGTTGGAATCTTGTTGGGTGCAAGAGCACCCACATGTCCTTGTCAGAAATGCCAGGCTGACCGTAATCATCGAAGAAGATGCGATCGAACCTCCATGGCTGTCAGAATGCCAGGGCAGGCAGAATGCGTGCAAACACTTTCCCGAACTGAGCAATGGCTGGGAGGGAGTACCTGTCCAGACTATGTCTGCTGTGTATGTGCATGACGCCCTTCATCTGTATCCTATGCGTCCGTGTGTGTGTGTGTGCACGGTTTTGTGTGTGTGTATATATATATTATAATATACAGACAAACACACCACCTCTACGCATCAGTAGGTGCATTCGTGCATGAATGCACGCATACATAATCATATGCACCGTGAGGTTGTTGTTGACTTTCTCGGAAGACCTCTCGAGCATGTTGGGGATGGTTCAGGGAGCACTGTTTTCAGACCGACTGCACGATACCGCTACTACAGTCTGGGAGAAGTGTTGAACTCCTCTGCATAAACAGGTAGCGAGCGAGACAACGTCAAGGGAGAGAGAGAACATGGGCGGTTCCCCAACGTGGGGTCGCAGTAATGCATGCCTCCCGAGCTACATTCTGAGAGCTGCCTGGAGAAGTCTGAACCCACAGTCACCCTGCATTTCGGACTCCACATCATTGATCATTGGGGGCGCAACCGGCCCAGCTCAGGAAGTCGTTGCTGCCAGGTGCCCTCAACGATGTGGACCTTCGTTGGCAAGACGGACCATGGGTTCAGATCTTATGCCGCGGCCAGGCCCTTGTCATCGCAATCATTGCTTGGGAAAAATTTACACAAGCTCTTCATGCTAAGGCCCACGAGTCTCAACAACAATACTCCGCAACAGGCCGAAGTCGCGCCGATACGCAGTAGGCGAACTGACCAAACCCAGACGGACAGCTCAAGCCCACTCTGGAGCTGCAACAGAACCCACAGTGAGTGTCTCAAAACATGTCTGCGTATGCATGTTTCGGCCCAAGGTACATTCGGCTTGTCGGCTGCCCAATGCTTCAGCCGCTCCAGCACCACCTCCGAGCCTCCGTTGTGCCATGACTCGGACGGAACAGAATCCGTGCAAAACCAACATCTTCTTCTGGCGCCTGCAATGTCACTAACCTCCGCCCCTCGCATGCGTCCGCATCCTTGAATGGTTTTGGAGCTCTGTAACAGAACGCCTGCAAGAAGTTACGCAGTTAAGCCGAGACCTAAAACCCAAGAGCTACACGATGTACTTTGCGGGGACGACAGCATAAGGCTGGCCTTGGAGCCGAATCCACAGAGAAGACCACGAATGACTCACTGTCTTCCCCTGAACAACTCAACCCCATCGAGCCAAGACGCATTCGATGATCGTGTGGGAACGGGGCTTGAACTCCTGGAGATGTGTCTCACCCGCTCAAAAATTACACGGGCTGGCCAATGTGATTAGAGATCGAGGGATTCTGGATTGTGCCCCTTTTTGATGTCTCAATCCGACCGCTGCGATTTGCTGTCCAATGGTTGCAGACTCAACCTGGTTCAATCCAAATCTGGTCCAGGACACGAATCGGACCGACCTCACATCTGGCACTTCGTTAAGGAGATGCCCAGCTGAGGCTATCCAGGTGTGTTGTGATCTCACGTAGATTGCGCTTCATGGCAACAGGCCTGGATCCGGCTGGCGCTGTAGCCGCAACCGAATCCCACTTCGAGGACATCCGTGTCCTTCGAAGGTTAGGGCAGCTCAAATTCAGATTCTGGGAGTAAACAGCGGCTGACTCTAACGAGCACCTTTACGCATTGCGGGCAGGGTGCAGAGGTGACCTTCAACTCGTCCACGCATTTCTCCATGTACGGCTTCTCCCACTCCATCATGACCTGCACCCGCACCCTAGCTCTCACTCCCGAGACAAACCGTGAACAGCTGGACAGAAAAAGGTTCTTACTGATAAGCTATGGTTCAACAAGAGCACGGAGCCCACTCCGCGCCGAACCAGATTTTCAAGGATGTAGGGAGATTGGCAAGATGCACGATCTGGGTCAGCTGGTCAGACAGTTACGAAGTGCTCATTGACACAAATCTGGCTACATGTCACGGCTGCAAACTTATCAATCAACCCGAGACTTGAATTTCAGGAACGGATGAGACACACGAACAGCACACACCTTATTGGCACAAGAAGCTGGATGTCACAAAGGAAAGCTCTAACGAGCTCTACATGGCCCCATACAGCAGCTCACCACAGCGGTTCTCCGACTCCAGAAGCCTGCAAGCCATCTGCATCCAGGAGCTGCTCCTGAGTTAACGCAAGGGCCACAGGGGCCGGACTATGATTCTTAGCACTGTCCCCTTATAGTCCCCAGAGAAGTACATTACATATATACCCCCAAAGCCTGTTCCAATTATTGCCTCTGTATAGGGCTGTGTAGGGCTCACAACGACCCTGCTAGCAGGAGGGTAGGTGCTCGCTGCTACGCCCCAGTGCCTTGGGGATAGATCGCCCATAGCCAGATTAGTATGCATGTGTGCAGATGCTGCAAGCACTGGCGGAAGCTTGCTCTATTCAAAGAGGATCATCGTGACATCCACAAGACACGACGTTATTCGGCGAAGCAACCACTTGGAAGGAAATTTGCCTCGCAACCGAGCAGTCGTTTGAGCAACGCATGCTTGGAAACTGAGACCTTGGATGAGATTGCTGGATCTAAATCTATCTAAGTACTACCCTGCAAAGGATGGACGTGGCGAGTAGTGCCCTGCTCGCTGTTGCAGCAGCGACACTGGCAGGAAGCTGGGTCTTGTCGTGTTCCGCGTGATGGCCCACAAGGGACGAAGTCGCATGAACAGCCTAGATATGTACTCGGCAATGATGCCAAATTCCTTTGTGGCATGGGTGTCTGCGTGGAATCGGAGCCATCCAAAGCACAGCCAACAACTATGCATCTAGCCTGTTGATGTGTAACGAGCACAGGCTCCTGTCCTGTTCTGGCTCGCGGATGCCGAGGACATCCGTAAAACTGTCCTATGTTACCCCTGGCCTGGCTGGAGGCTGCAGACGCAACTGCATGATATGAGAAAGTTTCCTGATACTGGCATGGTGGCTTCTGGTCAGTGCACATGGACGATGCTTGGCTGCAACACCCAAGCCGACAAAGATACAAACTGGCAAGAGCCGTGTGGCGTGAACCCCTACAGCACTGACTCGGGACCTCATTCCTGTTGTCTTCGTTCGCAGGCAGATTTCGTCGCGGCAGGCTCTTTGCCAGTGCATACTGGTCTCGGGGGCGTGACCTGAAGCTTGTGTTTGCCCTCATGCAAGGTGCAGCGTTTGTGTAAGGGCTCCTAGTCTTTTTTGATTTCACTTGCGCGATAGATGCGTTCGCATTTCTCACACTCTCGCACTGATAAGGCAATAAGGCTTCCCGACAAGTCTGACAAGAGGTTTGCACTGCGATAGGGCCCCAGTTGAACCACCCAGACACCCAAGCACTACTGTACACAATTTATTACGTAGGGTTTGGAGACCCAAAAGACACCCTCTGACCAGTCATCGTGAGGTGTCCTTGCCATCGCGGTCCAGGGAGAAGAACAGGCCATCAGCCCAGTCTTGAAACTCCATCTTCGACCTCCGAAGTTCAGACCACAAAGGGAACTCTTGTGGCAATGCTACCCCGACCTGTCCGCAGACACCTGCGGCAACTGCTCGTCCGGCTGGACCTGCGGTTGACTTTCATATGGGGGAATCGGAATAAGATACTAAGTATACCGAGGCCGCGCTGGGCCGTAAAGGCTAGCTGACACGGCACGACGATCAATCATTTTCAAGCATACAACCAGAAATCTCAGAAATATTACCGTATCTCCCCCTTCTCAGACAATGCACTTGAGCGCTACGACCTACGAGTGTTCGTGCCCGGGAGAAGCCGAAATGCCGGTGTGCCCATGCAGCGGAACTGTCCTGTATAGTATATGGGGTTTCCGAAAGTAGGGGACCCTTATATAGTACCCTAAATAATAGGATCCTTATTATAAGGACCCCAAAATAAGGTACCCCTAATTTCGGAAACCCCAAAATAGCCGTGCCAAGAAGACATTCAGCTGAATCAGCTGGACAGAGCCAACCCAATTTGGCACGGTAGATATTGGGCGATGAAGCCGTGTTGGCATTTGAAAGGAACTTTCGATACTCATCCTGATATCATCTAAGATCATACTGGACTAGAACATGATTATACTAGATCACATAGTCTTCCATTACCCACGTTGTCCGGAAACGGGGCCTCCCGTTGCCGGATGGCCGCAAAGGTGCCGAGTCGCTTTCCGGCGGGGCAGGTATAGAAGCCTCGGCGACAGGCTCTGTATGGCCCTGTGTTGATATGATCCTGTACACGACCATCCGTCACAGGCTTGCGTTTCAGGCTCAAGATCGACAGGTAGCTAGCTAGCGGATGGTAGGCAGGCAGGGAGGGCAGGAAAGAAGCTGGCTACCAGTAGCTAGCCGATGGATGGAGGCTCGATGGATAGGCTGATAGGTACATGGATGGATCATTGATAATGGCTTCCTTATCCTGCTTACAGTTGAGCTCTGACCAGCAGTGCAGCATCCCACATGCTTCAATTGCTATGTAGGAGCCATCGCGGATGCACCATCCTGCAGGACAGTTAAAGGGACTCAAGATTCCATAGAGTGCCATACAGGTCTCACGTCTCGAGGGCATGGATGCTGGAAGATGACAATGCCCGTACATCTCGCTGGCAAGAGGAGCTGCAGTGAAACGGTTTTGCCGAACTCGCGCAGACCATCTGAAGCTGACGGGCGCATTTCTTGTCGCAGATTTGTGCCCGAGTGAGTTCTGTTGACACGTATGCAAAGTGATAGTGACTGTCTCGTTGCCTGAAAGTCTCCAGAGACATTTCCGTAGAGCTCTTGTGAAATCACGGAAGACCTCATGGAAGCCGTTTCTGGTAACCTATCCACGGAACTCTGAAGAACCGCCTGTCCTGTAGGATCCAGCTGACCATGCCAGATCCGGCCCTGCCCACGAGTTTCTTGAAACTCTTGTCAGCCATGTGAACTCCGGCTCTACCACTTTAGCAAAGACATTTAGTCGCACACAAAGGCTATCTCTCACCAGTCTCGATCTGCCGCAAGAGTGGCGCATTCTGCACCGTCACTGTCGAGCACCGGATACACCGAAAACAGCACCTGGGCCTGGAGCCGAGTCGGATCCGACTGGCCCAGGCCGCAGTCCCGCAGTCCAAGCCCCCGGCGGTCGTTCGCCATCGAATGGCTCCGGAAGCTTCGATGCATCCATCACTGGTCGCCTGCGCAGTCCATCGTTCGTGAAGAAGCCTCTGGCCGACTCTGGCCTGTCAGAAGAACCTCAAGGCCCTATAACCCCAACAGCAGCCATGCTGACTTCAGGTATCAAGAATCAGGAGGCGCGCTGGCGCTGCTTCGGATGCGGGCCCGTGCCTCGAAGCCGATCTGGACTCCTTCGAAACTCCTGACCGCTGCCGACATGCTACGAGTAGGGCCGCTAGGGCTAGGGCTTTGCGCAGGCACGACCCATGTCAAACTTCCGAGCCACGGTCCCAGAGCTCAAACACATATGCCTTTTCACCTGGCCACAGCTTCGCAAGCCTCCGCGGAGCAGAACAAGCGTTTGCCTCATGCTGCCGGATGCTCCTTCTCTGTGCGACCGGAATTTGCCGTATGACACTCTGCATGTCATACAAGTTGTGCATTCAAGCTCCAGAATATCCTAATACCCTGAGCCCAAACCCTTCTCGCGCGCCTGCCATCTGGAGCTTGCCGCCAACGAAACAAGTGGCAGCGGTCCTCCGGATCGCTAACCTGTAGACCGCAGCTACACCAGGTTTCGGGCTTAAGCCTGCGACTCTGAAATATCGCTATGGTTATCAGGCCCCTTTCAAGAAGGATCCGCACCAGTTTTGCCATTTTATTCTCGGTTATCTGAGATGTTGGAGTCGCTGGGCATACTTTTAGGAGTTTGGGGAATCCCAGGTGCGTGTTACTTATCTTACATGAATGTTCATGACAAAGGCGGTGACGGTTCGTCATACTCTCCCATCACGAACTGAAGTCGATGTTTGTGAGCAGTCAGAACAGCAGATGCTTTCCAGCTCCAGTTTGGAAACCATGGCTCCGCGAGCCGCAACAGAGGGCATTGGTTGCAACGTGCACCACTTTGCACCGGCGATGACTGCCCGTGAACATGAGTGTTGAAGTATCTGGGAGGAGGCATATCGAAAGGACCATAAGGACCCACCTTTCGCCTGCAAACATCTTAGTGCCAAGGGGCCTGTCTACATGAATAACCAGGGAACACCGGAGTTTATTTCACGGAACGAAATCCTTATGGCTGCCGAGCATCTGCCCAGAGGCCGGTGATGTCCTCAGCACAATGAAGCAAAGACCAGGGCCAGGGTTGACTCGATGCAAAGCAAAGACTCCTGAGACCGTAGCTTCGATGCACCTTGCTGCAAATACGACAAATTTTGTCACCTGAACGTCTGAAAATCCTTACGGTAGAACCCGTTTCACCTCCCCTTGCAGTATGATGCAGTATGCCTTATGGAGCCTTTTGCTAGGTGACGAGGTGCCGGAAATGCGGAGCCAGCGCTCCTTCTCTCGGGCTGCTGGCGTCTCTGCAGCCTGGCCCGCAGGGTTCCGGGGCTGTCGTCATGCTGCATGCTTGCTTACGCGCTCTGACTCTTAGCCTGAAAGCTGCATTTGCCTAGCGTTGATGACGATTTCCATGTGCAGTTGGTCATGTCGCAAAGAGAAGACGCTTTCTCGAGCACTTCCCCAGCTTAAGGAAGACCTGGCCCTCTTCGTTGCGGGTTCTGCCGCATCCATGTTTTCCTGCCACCAAGTCCAACCTGCATCAGACGAAAGCGAGGGGCTGTGCCTGCACTAAGCCCCCCACCCTGACAAGACAAAAACATGCTAAGACTACGCAGCCAAGACGGCGAGGGATCACAAGGCGCCACTCGTAGGTTGGAAAGTATCGCATGCGTCACGCGAGACCCTGCTCGAAAGCCCTAATGGGTATTAATTACTTGCTTACCATTTTCTTGCTAGGCAATTCGCAGAGTCATGTTTCGGGAAACAGCTGACGGTCCCTAAGGTCTCTGCAAGGCCCCGGACATGGCCTTCCGAGGCCAGGCTGTGCCCGCAAGGCTCTGCTTTCGGGTGCTCCGACAAATGGCTGAGGAAACCAAGAATCAAGTTGTCCACTCTCGCAACTCGGAAGTCCAGGTGAGGTTGATAGGTCGGCAGGGGGACGACATTGAGCCCAACTAGTGAGACAGAAATGCATCTTTTGTCTCCGTCGCTCGGTACCAGGAACTCCGGAAATGGCTTGTCGTCCTCTTCACCGTCGCCTTAAACTTCGAGGGTGGTCAACTCCTGCAGCAGCTCTGGTATCTTCTGCGCGTTCTTGATCACGAGGTTTGGCGCCTCTGTGATGCACCATAGCTTGGGGCGCCGGCAAAGGGGAACTCCGCCGTCTGCAGTAGCGATTCCCGGCCCTTTGCCGCTTGAGCTGCCAACCTGGAGGCCACCTTGGCGAAGCGCGACGAACTCTGCGAAGATGTCGCCCAAGCGGTTCAAGAAGTTCAGGGGAGGAACACTTCCGATAATCTTGTAGCCGAGGCACCGGGGCTACGACATTGCCGCAACTGGCATTCCAATTGTCGAAGCCTGCTCAATGTCGACAGTCTTAAGGCCCTCTCCGCATTGGAGATTGCGGTATTCGCCACGAACTGGGCGGCATTCCCTGCCATTTTGGCTTCCTTGTAAGCCTCGGTCAGGGCACCCCCGGCAAGTCCGGTGCCGTCCAACGTTTTCACGGCTTGGTCGACTCCTTTGTGGACGCACTTGACTCCCTTCTCGATTTGTTTCTCGATTCGGCGCCGCAAGCCAGGTCCTGCAATTAGGCCTGAGCATGGCTCGCGACCATTGTCCCGGGCCGCCCTCGTCTTCTTCCAGCTCCTCATCTTCATGTTCGTGCACTGCGTGCTTCGGCTTCTTGTGGGCCTCCGGATGGTACTCCCTGTGCTCCCGCTGGTGAGCGTGCTTCTGGACTACCCGTTTCAAGATGACATCATTGAGACATCCGCTTCATTGAAATGTAGTTTGCTGTTGCATCTTCTCGATCAGAGCACGCTGCATCCCGAGGTCTGTCTCGCACTTCTCCTTCGGACTTCGGATCGGGCATGCTTTCAACTTCCCTCATTTCACCGACCAAGGTCTTGGCAAGAAGCTCGCTCTTGTTCCGGTCCGCTTCCGACATATTGCCAGCGTTGGGGCCAGTCGTGTCGAGAGGAATGCTCGAAAGCTTGTGAGGCGAACCGACATTTATAAAGATGCAAAGCATCCAAGCAAGCCATGTTTGTCCAACTTGCTAAGGGAAAGCATGGCCGACGCCACACTTGCAACAAGTTTGCCTCGTCAGATCCACAAAAGGAATAGGACTTGAGCCAGTTTCAAGTACATGCCCATGCCGCATGCAGGAATTGTTCCGGATTTGGTATTCGATTGCATTCAATAACGCAGATTCTTTGGTCTTCGCTGCAAGCATGCGGAAGAGATGTAGTGGCAGCTCAGCACCCGGCACGTGATGCGCTGCGCACGGGCGTGGGTGTTACGGACCAGGCTGGTGGAACACCTGGGGCTCGCAAGTCCCGGCTGCGTCTGGGCTGAACCTGAATTTCTATCAGAAGCTGAACTACTTGTCCGTGGCAGCCGCAATCCAGTGTCCGCATGCGGAAACCGTGTCGCGTCCCTCAAGGCATGCGAACAATTCCTGATTTCAATGAGTGGGGTTCTGAGGCGTGACCTCGAAGTCTTCATCACTACGGCATGCTCCAGTGAGTTGGACCAGAGCGCTGCATGCTGTCATTCATGGACCTCGCGGCACTATGCATGGGCTTTATTGGGGGCAAAGCTGCGTTTGTCGATAAACCGGCAAACCAGAGTTCGCAATTGCCCAGCCATGCCAAACCCAAACCCAAACCCTGAACGACAGCAAGCACTCGATTCCCCTGCTGCCAAGCTTCGTCTCCACTGCGGTGTGGGAGCCTCACTGTCTACAACAGATGGCTCCTGCGACGCCCACGGCCCTTCCGACGCAGGATTTGAGGCTTCAGTCAGCCACCACAGATTGGGGGCAGCTCTCTCCCTACGTTACATTACATGCTCCGGGATTCTATTGGGTCGTCCTTGGCAGCTGCCATCCGGAGATCCACCAAAGGTACCTTCGCCAAGGAACTATGTACGCACTGTACAACAGGCTCTGCTCTGACGGTTGCCGGAGGCCCTGTCAGGCTGCGGGAGGGGTGACTTGTGCCGCGGCAAGCTCGCGCATGTCCTCTACAGTATCGAACGAAACCTCACAAGTCTGTCTCTTTCGGTCTCTCTCGCTCCTTCGTTGGAAAACAAATACGTCCGGCCCTAGCGATGCACGGTGCGGCGTGAGATGAACACCTCTCCCTCAGACATGAACTCAAGCCTGTGCAGCCTGCGCATGGGAGCAGAGCACTTTTGCATATCGATGCTTCGCCAGCTGCTGTTGAGAAAACTGCGTGCTTGTGAACACCGCACCGAAAGTCCGCAAAATATCATAGATAGCAGCTTGCGGTGCTTGTAGTAGCGTACATTATGTCGCTGTGGATGAAGATAGGTCAGATAGGTACGTGGTTGGCATCAACAGGAACTTACTGTGGGCGTGTGATGACTACCGCCCTCCGAAGTCTCTGCGGTACATTCCTGGCGCGGCCATGGCTGAGGTTTCCAGAGGGCAGCCGTGGATCACAAAAGCGGCTCACTCTTGGCGGGTGAGACGAAACTCGGCTATCTGGAATTTATAGAACCCTTTACCCCGAAACATTTCTCCAATATCACCCGACGCCAAGGAGGCCCGCTCTCCAACAAAATGCCCAGCAATCGCCCCGTGGCGACACTCTGCCCCTGACCTGGCAGGTGTTGGGCTGGGGATTTGAATCTCTTTGCATCTTGGCGCTGCCCAAGGCAAGCAGGACTCAATATGCACGTAGCTGAGATTCCATGATGCCCCGATGCAGGCCCTTGACTACTCCCTGGGCGGGGCCTTCAGCATTTGCCATGTCGACTAGTCGCCTCGTTCTTTCCGCTCCTGCGTGGTCAAAACTTGTATCGGAGGGCCACATTCCAACTGCATGCTTTGTTGATCCTCAGCTTGACCAGGTTCTCTCGGAGAGACAACGAGATCTTTGATGCTGGTGCAGTCCTTCTCTGCCTTTGCAGCAAGTCGCTGGCGCACCAGCTCCTGCAGCTCTGTTCGTTTTTCAGCTCCCGCTTTCTGCACTCACGTTCCGTGTAGTCAATCCCCAATGATTACCTCCCACCGCCTTGTCTTCTTCAGCACAAACCGAGATTCAAAGCCCCACAGCTCAAAACGAGGCCTCACGCAACACTATCTACCACCACTCGACCCGAAATTCTCAATACTTCATGCAGGTCCCGCCACGTGAGGTTGTCTGCATAGGATTTGATGCGATGTGTTACGAAGCAGTACTTTTTCAAGATCCGAATCCCCCAAACGGCCCAAGCCTCGTCGGGCGGCTCGGGGCAGTCTCGGGATCGATGTCCGTATTGCTTGCAGTTGAAACCTGAGCTTCTGCAAATCTTGGGCTTCCTTACTGTCCTGTCCGGGTCTATAAGAGGGACCGGGATGAGAGTGCGACATGCTGGGCAGTATATGTCAGGGAGTGGTCTCTTGCTTCAGCACGTATGTGGCCCAGCCTGCCTCGGGCAAAAGGCATCCGAAGCTCGCCCTCCACCCTGCCCACATTTTCGAAATGCTCAACTGCGACAATCACCTGAAATGGACAACAACCCCCTCCGCCACAAACCCGAAAGGCCCCACGAGAGTCCCGCATTGCTGTTCGGCGCGGTCCTTGTAGCCCTTTCCACGGCCCTTTCCCTTCTCCTGTGCTGCAGGCATGCAGGACGAGCTTCGGGTCCCATGCGCGGCAGCTGAAATGTTGGACCAGGAAACACGTGAAGCATGAAGCACCACCCGAAATCTGCATCAGTCAAGTCAGATCGCTGCTTGCTGCAACTTTCCGGTGTTCACCGCAAGCCCGCAACCCAAGCCGAATTCCTGAATGATTGCCTGTTTGTCAGGGCCTACAGATCTGCAAAGTGCCCATTTGCTTCCATTTTCCAACACTTGGCAGGCTCGTTTCTATCACTCCCTGGCGTCTCAGACGCAGGCTGGGAGACTGAGCTTTGCGTGGGCTTCCGCTCCAATTCGAAGGCGACAACGAGGGGGGGGGGGGTGGATTGCGAAATTGCGAAACGCTTATTTTACGCCCACACATAGCTCAATGACGCTATCTTTACATCGTTATAGTCGTCACAAGGTTCTTACTTTAGTGAATTGCCAATCCTCTGCGGGAATACTCGCTGTTCAGCTTAGGTTTTTGAGGAAAGCAGTTGCTGCAAAGCCAACTTCTCACAGCACTGCCTTGCGAACAGCCTTGCTGAAAGCGAATGCTTCTTAGGCCTCTATATATATATGCCTATGCTGTCTAGATGTGTCAACTGTCAACGGTTAGAGGAGCCTTGTCAGCCTAAGAGCATGCAGGGGTCGTAGATCCGCAGGTTGAGCCGACAAGTTGAGAAGAGGTCCAGTCGCCCAAGCTGAAGCCTCTACCGTCAGCGGTCCCTCACTTCGCGTCTTTGAGCTTTCCTTGTTCCAGAAGCTCCTCATTTGCGAAGTTCAAGGCCCCTGGGTTCTGAGCTGCTGCCACCTTCCAGGGATTGAAAAACAAGAATTTCGCTGAAAGCGAAAGATACAAGATTCAATCCTTCGGTCCTGTTGGGCCTATTCTACAGATTTTACACGGTTGCCCGGCCCGAAATGATTCTTAGCCGTAAGCCCAGTGCACCGACCTTGAATCCATGTTGCGTAGCTTCGTAACATGCCGAAGAGTGCCGAAATGTGCAGAAACTTTTTCGTGTTCAATGGCGACAAGCAGCTACGACAGCTACAGCTGCAACCACAATGACGAGGACGACCACGACGATGACGACTACCCCCCCCACCACCAAAACCAGAACCGGAACCAACACCAAAACCAGAAACAGCGACAGCCACAGCAACAGCAACTGCGGCGGTGGCAGCACCAGCAAAGGCAGCGGCGGCAGTGGCAGCCAACTTATAGATGTTCCGACTAGATTCAACACCGTGCGCCAGACCATCACTACTGCAGCTGCTACTGCTGCAACGAGGACGAGGCAGGACGACCACTTCCAAATTCCTAAGCCCTCAGCCCCTGCAATGGACCCGGCCTTGACCACGCCATAGTCGGCACGCAGCCGCTCTGATGCGAACTGTAAGGCCATGCCGTCTTGTGCCACAGCCGCCTTGGCTTCCCATACGAAATACGAAGCTCAGATTTGCTCAGACGATGCCGACACTCTTCACGAGCATAGCAGGAATCTGCTGTTGATGGGTGTTTTGGTTTCGACGATGTGCATGTGCTTGGATTCGCACTGCCTCTCTCTCGAAGCACTGCTCGACTGCTGCGTTTCGTCCAGTGTGACAGCTAAATAAGATTGCTTGCGCCGACCTTGGCGAACTACTGCCAGAGCATCTCTTAGCTTTGGTCGCTCGCGCTGTATTTGCATGATGCTTGAATCTTCGGTGAAAGCGTATTTAACTCGTTCCTCACGGATTGCCTTCGGAAAAATCAGGCGAAACGACTATGGAGGACTGGGTTGAACCTGGTAGGAAATTTGCTCGCTCTTGGACTACTCTAAACTGAGCGTATGTGGCATAAGCTTCTAGGCGCTACAGGCCGATTTTACAAACATTTCGTAGAGCTGGAGATGTTGTATTTGTCGGTGTCACTGGATGCAAGTGATGCGACGTGCGGTCAGAAAGTTCTGGTTCGGGAAGGAAACAAGTTTTCGGAACGGTTCTGGCCGTCATCGGCCTTGGTATCTTAACGTACGCGTTCAAAATCGTTTACCTAGGCTTGCTTATTCGAGCCATAAGCGAACCTGCACTAGAAGCTGTGAGTTGTTGACAATCGGGCCTGGACGATGTCGGCGTCGTCCCAGAACCTGGGGAGTTTATCGATCAATTCGCAAATTGTGGTGGGGTCCTGCAGAAGTTTGGGCGGCAAATGGTGTCAGGCTCGACAAGTGAAGCCTCTACTCCGAGCTGCTTTGACATGGATTGCTGCATAAACTCATCGGGCCGTCTGGCTGTAGTCTCGAAGGCAGGCTCAGGCCGAAAGAGGCTTCAGTTCAGCGACATGCAGAAGCCCAGTCCAAGACAAGGCGACGCACGAAATCTCATCCCATGACATGGAGCGGGCGACGTCAACACAGGGAGGACCAGGGAGAAAAGAAGTAGCTTTTCTGGGATCCAAGCGAACTATCGGTTGCAAAATTCGTCTAAACTCCAAACTCTAAACCGTGACCCAGCAGGGCTTGCTGCGAGTGGCTCCCTCGCCAGTTCCAGGAGCTTGCCTCGTGCCCGCACGCAGTCAAAGATGAATGCCTCTTCAGGAATTGTCGGCACGGATTGCCATTTCCACACCCGCCATCCGCAAAAACTAGGCAAGGTTTTTGGAGGTTGTGCGCCAACCTAGAGCAGCAGTTGAACAGCGCCCAGGTAAGCCTGTATGACAGGCTGAACTGCGATGCTAATCCTTGGTTCTTGCTTGGCCTACAGTTTCTCGGTTGCACCCCCGACGACTCGGAGAGAAACCCGAGGCGTCCGTTCTTGCAAAGTGGAAGCTGATTGAGTTCAGTATTGCATTCTGTCATCGTAAGATCTGCCTTGCCCGACCTCAAACATGCACTGCCTGGTCTCATGCGTCCATTGCTTGCCAATCTCAAGAACGCAGGTGTCGCCGAGCCTTGTTCTGCTGGAGCTTTGGGCCCACCTGTCAAGGTTGGATCACTGATGCTGTACACGGTTTTCCCACGTAGTAACTATCTCAGCATATATAGCAAGATAGACCCAAACAGTGATAGAGCACCACGACGACCGTGACGACCGCGACCACGAAGACCACCAGGACACAGGAGACTGGCGGGATTTAGGAGCACGGCCCCCGTGCTTTCCCACAAGTGCCAGGAGTGAGGAGTGTGCGCACCACGCTCATGGGGAAAACAACACTGAAAGTAAAGCGGAAATGGAGAAAAACAAGCTTCCGGGCCTTCTCCAGAGAGGAGAGATCTGCCTCTGCGGACTTGGAGCCAAGGAAGAGGGCCACCCTTGCACACTCCTGCTGCACTGATGCAAAGCTGCTGTAAGTTTGAGATATAAAAACCGCAGGCCACGTCTCATGAAGCAAACCTACATGGTATAGCTAGCGAACAAAACCATTCGGGCGATGAACGCCGATGTGCTCAAGCAGGGCATGGGCATGTCCTGTGTAGGCATGTTTCGATTGCCACTTAGGTCTGTGACATGCATGCGTCCATCAAAACAAGCAAGCCATCGCAAAGTCTTGCTTCGTTTACAGGGAAGATCAAAACTTGGCACGTGCATCCGAGAAGAAATGCAAAATGACAACATCTGTGCACCCTGAACTTCTTTGTATTGTCATAGCAGATGCTGTGTTGACTGTGATGTGGCACTCCTGAGCTGCTCTATGTCCGTACCTCTATAGACTCTATACAAAGTTAAGATCGTCAGCGACAACTGCACGTCACCAATCTGAGCACGACATCGAACAAAACCTATACGACTCCTTCCTGAGGAACTACAGAGCACCAAGCTGAAGGAAACAGCGCTGGAGACGCGGACCTCGTCATTCCAGTAGACATTCTGGTAGTACTTGCTCACCTTGTCCATCCTCAGTGCTAAAGCTTGCCTGCAGCTTGCAGCTCGCGCCGGGCCTGAAGACTACTGTCAGAATCGCTGGGAGTGCGCAGTGGTATGCTGGGATCGCACTTCAAACTTCTATTGAGTGAGCCCAACAGAGGTCGAGTCACACTGTCCAATTCTCCTTCACGGCAGTCTTGACGATCTCCATGTCGTACTGCAAGCTTTCATCAGCATCTTTCAGCATCAAGCCATTCCTGAGTTGCAAAGTTGCTAGCCCGTGTGGGGCGTGCGGGCCCGCAGCCTCCTCACCGGGCTTTGCCCCAAGAAGCCATGATTGAAGGATGGACATACATAAGGCATGGTAAAAAGCCGAGGCTCTGTGCAACGCAGGTGAGAACAATCTCCCTGTCCTCCAGGAGAGACTTCTGGTTGTAGGCCGAACACTTGTAGATAACCTGAGCGTATATCCCATGCGCCAAGTTGGGAACGCCAGCAACCAAAGGACGCGAGCGTCTCGGGCCAAGCTACTTTGGAGTCGGTTTTTGCCGCAACACGCATGATTTCCTTGTCCTCCCAGAAGCTGTCGGGGAGCTTCTTCCTCGATTGTTCCCGCTTCAATGCAATCGGGAAGGACCTACATTCCAGATGTCACTCGTGCTGGTTGCACACATTCTGAAGGCATGTAGAATGTAGACTTCCTGTCCGATGGAATCACTTCTGATTCTCCCACCACTCCCCAGAAACGCTGAATACTCCGCCTTTCTGTCGTGCACCTCTGCCCAAGTCCTTGTGCCGTACCCCAATTTCATGCCATGGGTCATTGCATCTATTGACTGGGCCACCGCGGCAATGGCAAAATCCTTGTCCTTCCAATACCTTGGATAGCAAATTTAAAAAGGGATGGACGTCCGCACCCTCTTCTTCCAGCCGCTAAGGACAGGCTATGCAGAAGCTTAGATTCGGTGCGACTACAAAGAGCAGGTCAAAAGCTTCTCTCTGCCTCTCTTGGCACCAAAGCCCACAAAGCCGCTTAGCCCTCAAATCGGGGACTGCAGCTTCAGCAGCAGCCGAAGGATGCTTGAAAAACCAGAGCAAGGCACGCCCTGACCAACTCCTTGGGGCATTTCTCCATGATCGTCCAGTCACCGCGGCATGCCTTCCGGCTGAGCGGCTTAGCAAGACAGTCATCTAGTTTGGACGCAGAGCATGCCGTTCCTAATCGTGCATCAAGAACTCGACCCAAGATTGATGTTAGCTGCTAGCCCTTCAAAATGTTGACAGAGCCATGGTTGCAAATTGAGAGTGACGAGAATCGGGTGGGGCCTTGAGACCCACTCCCGCGCCTCGAGCACGAGTTCTTTCTCTGCCCACAGTGGCTTCGCTGCCTTCTTCATCACCGACGGATCCTGGATCAGCGGCTCGAGCTGCAATGCAGATAATGTGCTGGTGTGTGGGTGGTTCATGATTAATCGTCTTGCGACGTTCAACAGCGGTTGCACCGATGCGGCAGGGTGCTCGTGCTAGAAACCGTTGCATTGCAAAAGACTGAACCTGGACTGGACCCCAATGCCAATCTTTTGTCTGCAACTCGACAGTCCTGCGCGACGGCGGCTCGAACAACTTCCTCCTCCGACCACAGCCTGTCTTGCCACTGCTTCAACGAACAAGTCCATGGTGATACGTAAAGTAAAGGTGTTGTGCGTTCGCGCCGATGGGTCTTTCTGCTCTTCCCCTAGATGTCCAACACGCGGGACCCTCCCAATGCCAACTTCTCCGAACGTCCACGGAAACATCTTCGGGAGTTGGACTGGCAGGCTTGTCCGCAAAGAAAAGTGCGGAAGGCCTCCGAACGAGGAAGTCAGGTGCTTCCTCCAGGATATTGTAGTTCCTAAGTGATGTTTGAGACCAACGAATGCCGGAAGTCTCAGAGTAGTCATCAACCAAAGCACTGCTGGACCGCGGCTACAACGATCGCCAAGTCTTCCCACCTTTTCTGCTCATGTGCGGTTTGGCACTCGTGTTCTGTGCCTCTATGACTCGCATGCATGGCTAAAGGCTGGAGAAACGTGTTATGTGACAGTGTGCTTGGATGAGTTCTGGCAGCCCCACAGGCCTGTTGTCGGAGCTTCTGTGCTAAAACTTGCTTCTACAGGACTACTCGCATGCGTTAAGTGGGCATGTGGATCGAGATTAGTACTTCCAGTTAATCAGGCTTGCACGTCCATGTCCCTTCTGCTTCTAGACAGCCGAGACAGGTGGTTGCAGATTCTCAACATGCATGAACTATTAGGCAGTCCAAACCAGGGGTCGCCAGAGCAATCACCAAAAACTTTTGCCAAAAACAGGGTGCTGTGCCTAGATTTAGATTCCAGGCTCAATCCAGGCAGAGAAGTTGCACGAAACGAACTTGATGATAGCAACAGCTCCGATCAGTCCGCTAGCATGATGGGATATGAACTCGTGGTACTGCGCACACACGAGTAAAGAACTCCCTCTTGCAATCACAGCAGGAAATGACCCAAGGCACATGGACGAGTTGAGGTTCAGTATGTTCTTGTAGTCTTGCTCCACGGCAGCCAGCGCGATCTTTGGGTGGTACCAGCAGTCGTAGAAGTCTTCGACCATTTCCTGAGGCAACTGAATCCAGACCAACCACAAGAGAGAGCGTCTTGCGACATGGAAAAGAAGAAAAGCCTATACAAAACGCCTGCTTTCTGCGGGGCCCCGTGACAATGGCATGCCAGTCGACTTTGGCAGCCGTGAGGATTATCTCAGGGTCCCTCTTCATGAAGTCGGGCACGTGCTCCAAAGACCGCCAGTTGCGCTGGAGGATGCCCATCACTAGCTTCCGCCCCAGCTTCTTATCCGATCCGACTGCGTGGACAAACTCCGGATCTGCAATGAGTGAGTCCGTCACGAAAGGAAACACATCTTTCCGGTGGCGAATGAATTTCAGCATCGCCGCCGCATCTGATCTGAGTGCCGTCGATGCCCAATCCATAACCTCAGATATCTGTCTACCATACTCAGGTGGGAGCCCAGAACCTGCAGAAGTGTGTTTTGCGACCATGCGGAGTTGAGTGGTGTACATCTCAAGAAGCTGCAACAATGACGAGGAGGAAAAAATCTGTCGACTGGTACATGTAGAATGTGGAAGCAGAAGCTAGGTACTGAGTCATGGGCAGTGGATCGTTGCCAAGATGAGTCGCACGGGTCTGCATGTATGTGAAGTCTGCCATTCTGATTCTCTTCACACTATTCATATGTATCGTCCCCCAAAGAAACTGCAATCGCGATCCGAACACGAAGACCGCGACTCATTTCAATCAGCACAAATAGTTCCACTCCTGTGAGGAAGTGCAAACAGCACCCTCCCCAAGCCGAGAGACGCAGAGGTCGTGCATAAGCGCCGGGAAAACTACGTCTGGAATCGAACGCACACGGTCAGAGGCGTACCTGAGCTGAGCAATACGAAACAGATGATCCGATCTTCTGGGGACAGCGGCTTCGAGCAAAGGGGCTGGGCCTGGGCCAATTTCCTTGGATGACGACCTGGAACGGGGCCCATTGCGACAGCTAAAGTTAAAAGGACTGTCGCTGTCCAGCCTACTTTGGAAGCCAAAGTCTTACAAACGAGTTCTGGAAATGAGTTGGTAGCCTGACATGCACTTCAGCCTGGTGCAGTGACCTGCAGTGATCTGCTGCACTCTTGCCATCCCAGAAGCTGTAGACAGCGCCAGTCTCTGTTAACAGCATCCAGGACCATCTTTTCGTCGTCCTTCACGTTGTCGGCTGCCAGCTGCAGCTTCATCGGATCTTCCTGGCTTGCAGGGGGCCTGATGCCAGTACCGGAAGAATTCTCCAGAACTGGGCTTCTGAGATGCCCTCCGGTCTCTTCAGGAAACATAAGCACTCCGTCATTCACGCCCATCCTGGAGGACGATGGACATCACACCCTTGTGGGCAAACCTTGCGTGAGCAAGAAGCGACGATGGCACACCCGAGATTTTCACATGCCCTGTCGGCTTCTCGCGGAATCTTGATCGAGGGATGTTTTTCCGTGCTTCGATTCGAGGCACTGAACCTCTGAACGTGCTCATCTGCAGTTTCGACTCAGGGCTTCCGCTCGAAATAATCCCACGGATGAAGGATATCAGCTTATGCCTCTGCCCAGCCGCATGCTGGGCGAGGCCAGTAGGATCGCCTCGCTGTTCTGCCTTGGATAGGTTTAGAGCCCAGCTTCAGCCCCACAGCCACGGGCTCTTACGAATGTTATCACTTAGCAGCTCTACAGCTCCGTGCCACCAAAATGGCCCAACAACTCCTGATAACCAGTTCACACGCTGCTCCCATACCTTCCGTCCGCCTTCTTGGTGCAGAACCAGGTCCGTTTATCTTTGCAGAGGTCTTTATGGACTTCAAACGGCCGTGATACCAATGCTACAGAACACTGCTCTAGGCAGGCAAGTACATGCCCTGTGCAAGCACAAAGCCCTGAGACTGCTTGGCCCTCACAGACAGCACAATTGAGAAACGTGAGCTTGAGTCTCCCAGAACCACCGTCGATGCCGAAGTGCACAACCCTTGAGGCCCCCGCCTGCAGGCGACGGTGACCACTTCTGGGTCAGCCTTTCGAGCCTCTGGGGCAAAATCCAAGGCGCGCCAGCACCTGCCATATGCAGGCTCAAAGCGAGGATCAACAAGCATTCAACGACCACAGGGCCTGAACAGCAAAAACAACCTCATGCACACACACCCACACACCGCCAAAAAGCCTTTAGCGCCGGGGCCTAAATCAAGCAATGCACCATGAAGTGGCGATCTGCACATGAATGCAAGACCGAAACGAACCTAGATTAGGACCTAGACCCTGCGCAGAGGCGCTGGGAGATGGCGGCCAGGGAAAGCTGTGGATCGATCCGCAGCTCCTCCTTGATGTGCGCATAGAGCTCCCAGTTCTGCACAGGGTTCCATGTTTCAGGCAGTGCCTTGCTCTTCGAACTCCCAGGGCTTGCGACTTCATTGCAGCCCGACAGGCAACGAGATAGCCTCTTCAAAACCCGAAGACAATCCCTGAATGAGACGAGCCCATCACAGCAGTCATTTCATCAAACAACTGATGCTGAAACTAAATCGAAGGCATCCTGCCGGACGATCTGAAGCACCACCGGCTGCTCAATCGGAAACTCCTGGCACTTCTATGGGGGCTGCGCATCGAGCGACTAGAAGTGGTTTTGTCACTACTTGTCGACCCAACATGTGTTTTCCAAGGGGGCGGAGTCCGAATGTCTCGGCCGATCACACTCAATGCAAAACCTATAGACTTTAGACGGTACGACTTAAAAGCAGTCAGCAACAAGCGTTTGGGGTCCAAACGAAATGTCGGCCACGAGCGGGACCCTTAAATTACGAGATCAAGTCTGACAGTGGGATTACAGAATTGGGTAACCTCGCGGCAATTTCAATGCCTGACCTCGCGGCCTGACGACCCGACCTCGCGATCTTGCCTCGTCGCGGCCTCGCGGCCTCAGGACCTCGCGTCCGCAGCCCCGCGGCCTCACGACCTGATTTCGCGGCGCGGCCTCAGGACGCTCCCTGTTTTTCACTTTTTGAGCGGTTTGCTCCTTGTTTCCCGAATACTTCAGTCCCTTTCGAACGGTTTTTGCCTTGTTCCTCAAACATTTTTGTCACTTTTCGAGCGGTTTGCCTCTTGTTGGTCAAATACTTTAATCCCTTTCGAGCGGTTTCTCAAACACTCTGGTCCCTTTCGCCCTCTCGAACGGTTTGCTCCTTATTTGTCGAATACCTTCTTTCGAGCGGTTTGCTCCCAACTTCTCAAATGCTCAAGTCCCTTCCGAGTGGTTTGTCACTGACTTCTCAAATGGTCTAGTCCCCTTCGAGCGGTTTGCTCACTATTTCTCAAATACTCTAGTCCCTCTCGTGCGGTTTGCTTGTGGTTTCCCAATTACTCGGGGCCCTGTTCCAGCGCTTTGATCCGCTGGCATTTCTCGAATACTGAAGATTTTCGCTCCAGAAATTTGCTCCTAACTTCTCAAATGCCGCAGTCCCTTACAACCGTTTGCTCCTGGCTTCGCAAACACTTTTGTCTTTTGCTCCCTGCTTTTCAAATTCTAGTCCCTTTCGAACGGTTTGGCCCCGGTTGCTCACATACACTAGTGTTTTGGGTGCGGTGTGCTCCCTGTTTCCCAAATACCTAGTCCCTTTCGAGTGGCTTGCTCCCTGTTTCTCAAATACTCTAGTCCTTTTCGAGCGGTTTACGCTGTGTTTCCCAAGCACATGTGTCCTTTTTCGAGCGGTGTGCTCCCTGTTGTTTTCGAGCCATTTGCTCCCCGTTCTCAAGTACTCCAATTTCGGTCTGTTGCTTGTTGTTTCAAACAAACTAGTCGCCTTCGTGCGGTTTGCTCCTTGTCTCTCAAATACTCTAGTCCCGTTTGGGCGGTTCGCTCCCTGCTTCTCCAACACACTCGCGGTTTGCTCGTTGTTCCTCGGAATATTCGAGTCACTTAACGAGCGGTTTGCCCCGTGTCTTTCGGAAACTTTAGTCCCTTTCGAACGGTTTGTTCCTTGTTTCTCAAACATCTTTGTCACTTTTCGAAGCTTTTCGAGCGGTTTGCTTCCTGTTGCTCAAATGCTCCAATTCTTTTCGAGCAGGCTGCTCCCTGTTTTTCACACACTCTGGTCCTTTCGAGCAGCTTCTCCCCATTTCCTAAATACTGTAGTCCCTTCCGAACGGTTTGCCCTTTGCTTCTCAAATACTCTAGTCTCTTTCGAACGGTTTGCTCCCTGTTTCTCAAATACTGTAGTCCCTTTCGAGCGGTTTGCTCTCTTTCTCAAACACTCTATAGTCCCTTTCGGGCGGTTGGCTCACTGTTTCTCAAATACTCTAGTCCCTTTCGGGTGGTTTGCTCCGTGTCTCTCAAACACTCTACTGCTTTCGAACGGTATGCTCCCTGTTGTCTTGGAGCGGGTTGCTCATTGTTTCTCACGCACTCTGGTCCCTTTCGCCGGACTTGCTCCGTGGTTCTCAACTGCACGAGTTCCTTTTCGAGCGGTTTTCTGCCTGTGCCTCAAATATTCAAGTCCGTTTCGTACGGCTTGCTCCATGTTCTTCAAACACTCTTGCCCGTGTCGAGCGGCTTGCTCTCTGCGTCTCAAATACTCTTGTCCCTTGCGAGCTGTTAACTACTCTTCTCCGTTGCGTGCGGCTAGCCTCTTTGTTGATCAGACACTTTACTCTAGTCGGTGTAGTCCCTGTTTCTCAAATATTCCAATCCCTTTCGAGCGGTTTGCCCTCTGTTTCTCAAATGCTTTAGTCCCTTTCGAGCGGCTTGCTCCTTTCTTCTGAAATACTCGTCCTTTTTGAGCGGTTTGCGCTTTGTTTTTCAAATTACTTTGATCACTTTCGAGCGGTTTGCCTCGTGTTTCTCACATGTTCTAGTTACTTTCGAGCGGCTTGACTCCTGTTTCTACTTTGCGAGCGGTTTGCTCCTGCTGGTCACATACTCAAAGAGCGGCCTGCCCCCTATTTCTAGAATCCTTGTCCCTTTCGCAGGATTTGCTTCCTGTTTGAAATACTCTAGGCCAGTTCGAGCGGTTTGCTCCTTGTTTCTCAACCACTCTAATCCTTGTCGAGCCGTGTTGTTCCCTGTTTTTCGAACACTTATGTCCCTTTCGAGCAGCTTGCTCCCCCTGTTTATCAAATCCTCTCGTCCCTTTCCAATGGCTTACTCCCTGCTTCTCAAACACTCCAATCCCTTTCGAACTGTTTGCTCCCCGTTTCTCAAATACTCTGGCCCCTTTCGAGCAGTCTGCTCGTTGTTTCTGGAATGGTCAGGTCCTCGTCGAGCGATTTGCTCCCTGAATCTCAGATACTCTAGCCCGTTTCGCCCGGCTTGCCGGGTGTCTCCGATCCTCGCGTCCATTTCGCGTGGTTTGCTCCTTTTTACGAATTCTCTAGTCGTTTTTGAGCAGTGCACGCCCTGTTTATCAACTACTCTCCTCTGGTCCCTTTCAAGCGGTTCTCGCCTTTTTTTCACATACTCTAGTCCCTTCCGGGTTCGCTCTCTGTTTCTCGAACAATCTAGTCCTTTTCGAGCGGTTTGCTTTCTGTTTCCGAAATACTCTAATCCCTTGGGGTGGGTTGCTCCCTGCTTGTGGGATACTGTAGTCCCTTCTGAGCGGTTGGCTCCCAGATTCTCACACGCTCTAGTCCACCTTGAGCGTTTTGCTTCCTGGTTCTGCAATACTCGAGTCCCTTTCGAGCTGTTTGATGTCTGCTTCTCAAGAACTCTAGTCCACTGTTTCTCAAACCCTCCAGCCTTTCGGGCGGCTTGCTCACTGCTTCTCGAATACTCTGAGCGGTTTGCTCCGTGTTTCTCATGTGCTCTGGGCGGTTTGCTCCCTTCTTCTCATATTTTTGGCACTCGCATATATATATATATATATATATATATTCTTTTTTTACTCTAATCCCTTTTGTGCGGTTTGCTCCCTGCTTCTCAAACACCGCCATCTCTTTCGGGCGGGTTGCTCCTTGTCTGTCATATGCTTTAGTCCTGTTCGAGCGGCTTGGTCCCTGTTTCTCATATACTCTAGTGCCTTTCGGGCGGTTTGATGCCTGTGCCTCAAGTACTGCAGTCCCTTTCGGGCGGTTTGCCCCTTTTTACTGAATAATTATAGTCTATAGTCCCTCTGGAACTCAAACGTGCAAGTCCCTTTCGAGGGGTTTCCTCAAATACTCAAGTCCCTTGCGAGCGGTCTACTCCTTGCTTCTCATCAAATACTCCAAGACTCTAAGAGTACATTTCGAACGTTTTGCTCCATGAACATCGCCATAATCTTCGTCAGGAGTCTGGATGTAAGTGTATATGGCGTGCAGTGCCAAGACTCTTTGGGATGATGTTGCAAGCGCGTGGAATCGCATGCGGATCGGGGTACTTGTTAACTTATAACTCACTACTACGTACAATACCGCAAACCAAAGGCAGCCCGAAAATCAAAAGCAGAACGGACCTGACAAGGCTGCGCCCCGTTTCGTCACCTTGCGGCCTTGACGTCCGCCTCGCCTTGCAACCATGCGGCCTCGCGCACTCCTCGCGACTCGCGGCCTCCCACCCCTCGCGACCTTCTCGCGACATCGCGCTTCACAGGGGCGCGGCCTCACGCCCCCAACGTTGCGCCCTGGCATTGTCAGGTCTGTTCAACGAGTCTGTTCTGTCAATCACTCGGGAATCTAGATGCCATGTTCACAACAACACAAGGCACACCAAAATCTGCTAAGCCGGTTTCTTCGGCATGGGGTATTCGTATATGATAAACATGTTCCCTGACAGACTTTGGTGTCGGTCGGACGAGCTGACAGAAGGACGGGCCGGCCACCGGCCCTACCCCAAAGACTCGTAGACCCCATGAAGGAGTCTAGCGAGTCCTCCAAGGCCAGGGTGAGGCACAGAAAGTTGTGCTGCACCACCGTGCGGATCACCTCCTCATCGCTCCGCAAGTCTTCGTGTAGCCATTGCAAAGCTCGCCAGTCCTGTGCCACGATTTGATTGTCGCTGACTCGTGCTTCGCAAGACTCAAGACCTCACTGCCTTTCCAGGAACCGTGAATCGAATCCCACATTGCAGGATCTATGCACCCTCTGGAGTTTCAGTGAACGCCTTCCCTTCAACTCTAAACCGCCTCCAGATTCCTTCAACACCGAGGACTCAAGGCACGCAGGCTGAACCGTTACTAACTATGCGTAGTTGATCACAGTTCTAATGCTTACTACATATAAGGTCCCATAACATAGCTAGACTGGATACTATATACATATACTTACCATAACACACAAGTTTGAGGTGCTGACGGCTCAAGGCTTTCCTTGAAGCTCCTTCTGTGTATCCCTTGAGAAAAAACCAAGGAAAACATGTTGTCATCCTGAGACACGGCTGCCAGCGCAATGTCCTGGCCGCATTGCCAGAGGCAGCTGAAATCCGCTGAAGCCCTCCCCAAGGCGGGGCAGGATAGTATTATAGTATTATAGTATTATAGTATTATAGTATTATAGGACCCACAAGGCAACCAGAACCATGGTCACTGTGCTGTCACTGAGCTTTGAGGGCCTTCGCAGCGCAAAAGAAGGCTTGCTCAATAAATGCTAGCTAACAGTACCAAACCAGAGTATCAAAAACCCCTGCCTTCCAGTTACAAAAAGCTGGCCTAGTGATCCAGTGTATAGACATCAAGCCCCATTAACACTGTAGCGCAGGTCCAGATCGTTGAGAAGGTGAACATCGATCTTCTCCTCAGTCGCCAAAATACATGCTTTTCGTTTTCTGCTCGGAGTGTGCTTCATGACCATGTAGACATCTCTGTGAACCCGGCACACCGCCGGCAGTACTCATCATATCGTACATTTTCGTCCGAGCAAGAGCAAACGCAGCTCTTCCTTTGGACGGGCCGTGACACAAACAGGTTGGCCGCCGATGTTGAAGAAGGTTCCACAGCACAGCCCGCCATCCAACAAAACTACGCGGCTTGAGGATGGACGGGCGATAAGATATGCCAGCCTTGCTGACAAAAAGGCTTCGTCGTTTGCTCACAGCAGTCTCACGTAATAACGCGCTGATTGTGCAGCATGCACCCTTCCGATAAAACTGTGCTACAAACTCAGAAGGTTTGCCTTGAAAGGCAGGATTACTAGAGGTGCCAATCCATCTTACTCTGACAGACAGGACGTAATGCACCTGCTGCATACAACCAAACAGCTAGCCGCTAGCCATGCACCCGTTGAAGCTTGCATGCTTTCTGACGCCGGAGACAATGAGTCTAATTGCAATCTGGTGTCTAAGTTTCGCCAATCCAGGCGCACGCAGCTCAGCGCGAACTGCTTGTCCTTTCTGAGACCAGCCTGCATGAGCAACATGTGTGCTTGACACTTTGCGGTTGACAGTGCTGAACATGAAGCCTCAAAAGGACTCGGACTATTCTTATCAGTTGGATACCACGCAAAACCAACACGACTCGAAAACCCGAACGATGCCTGGAACCACCAGCTTTGAACTCCCAGATACCGATGCTTGGTCTCGTGATGGGGGTGGGCAATTGAAACAAAATATACACAAAGAAGAGTACACTAGTATACAGTCGGTGTCAGCTCGCCGATAAGCGACGACAATGCTGATAACCAAGTTCCAGGCAAAGACTAGCATCGTGAAGTTTTCAAGTTTTCCGTCCTGGATTTTCAAGCCGCGCGGGCTCTCGGAAGATGGATGAAACAACTACGGAGGATCCTGTCCTATACAGGCCAGCACCACCCAAAGCT
Source organism: Symbiodinium sp. CCMP2456 (assembly GCA_905221635.1). Lineage (NCBI taxonomy): Eukaryota > Dinophyceae > Suessiales > Symbiodiniaceae > Symbiodinium > Symbiodinium sp. CCMP2456. The sequence goes on along the minus strand of CAJNDV010033442.1, from coordinate 30,937 downwards.
CTACTTGATGCCTGAAGCTCGTGCGGCGCGATGTCATGAACAGTCCAACCACCCGTTTCCGCGGCTGCTCGTGGGACTTCGATGTGCTCCCACACCTCGTATCGGCTCGGAGTAATGCTTATGGCTGACTGCCAGTACTGTACGGTACTTGCAAAAGGCTAAGTACGAGCTGTCCTCTTGAGCCCCGAACTTCCGGAGAGCCAGCGCTAATGGCGTCCCAGTGCCCTTTGGGGCCCCGGATGGCTGCAAGGACGACTTCCGGATCCTTCTGGAACTCCTCAGTCTGTCTGGTGCCCAAGCCGAACGATGAACGTTTGCACCAGACAATCGTCACAACCCGGATCGCCTCGCAGGCCATCCGCAGCAGCTGCCAATCGATTCTGACGGCCTCGAGCACGAATTCGCGCTTGGACCAAACCTCGACTTCCGCTCCAAGTTATTGATCCAGAGGGTTAGCTTGAAAACCCACTGCCAGTGGTAGCATCTCATTGTGCTCTGCTTGAGCCTCTTGACTCTAGACCTGTATAGAGCTCCAGACAAGGAACCGAAGCCCTCACTTCGAAAGCTCTCCAAGGCACCGAGGGATCCAGAAAGTCTGCAGTGTCCACGTCCTGGGTGAGGGCGGCGAGTAGAACCTGTCGCTGCACAGCGCTCCCAGGCTTCGATAAACACCCGTGCAGCCTGTGCATGTGTTGTATGTGCATGTGCAGGACAGGTGCCACTATGAGCAAGCGAGCGTCAGGCACTGCAACGCTATCCTGGGGCCGACGGTGCCCTGTTATGATTATAAGACATGCGGAGGATCTATATAGCAGATTATAGCAGGATCTGAGTTTCGAGGAGATGCTGCGATCCCGAAGACAGAGACAGGCTTAAAAAAGTGAGTCGGCACTGGGCGAATGTTTGCAGACACGTGCGGCAGCATCGGAAGCGCCTGGGTCTGGCTCCGTAGGGCCGGGGACGCGTACTGGATTGCTTTTGGGTTCCTGCGGCAATACACCGAATGGTTCACGAATCGGTCATGTCTCTGCATAGGCACACCACCCAAGCAACACATCTCCAGCAAGACTCAGTTAAACTAGCTTGTGCAACAGTACCCTTCGCGCATCGTGTATGGAACGCACTTCAAAGACTCCACACTGGTAGTGAGATGAGCTGCCGCTTCACTGCTGCCAAGACAACCTCCAGGTCATTTTGCATGTCCTGCAGAAACAAGGTTCAATGATCTTAGGGGAATGCCCCTTCGGTTGGAGGCTAGGAAGGGTTGTTGTGCTCTTATCCAAAGTCCTCGGAACTGGTCTAAAATGATCCCCTGATGGTTTGCTCCCAAACTGCTAAACGACACATCCGAGGGACAGGTTGGTGAAGGAATGGCAATGGACAAATCCCTCCAAGGCCTTCGGAGCATATTGTAGCTGAAGGCCATACTCCATGCACTTCTTCCTTGCAAATGGCAAACGCAGCAAATTATGGCCTTGAGCCTCAGATTCGATTTTGGTCCAGTCCATGCGTGGTGGCCTCTCAGTATATGCGGCATGCTTGGCCTTCAATCGCTGACGGTGAGGATTCCAAGTCTGTCTTTCCTCTGGGGTTTACAAAGAACCGGGGCAGTACATGTGTTTCGGCTTCACAAGCAGTCCTACTTGCGGATGTCCTTGAAGCAAGAGCTCGTGCTTTCGTTCGGAATTCGCGCAGCTAACAAATAACCCGCTCGTCGGAAATATCGTCCTCATTTACGGGAGCTAGAAACGGACGGCCTGACCTTCCGAAGTAAGATCCCAACGTTGCAACCACTCAGCCGTTCGCTGCCCAGTGTCAGCCAGACTGACTGCTCGGGAGATCGCCTTGTCAATGTCACAGCTGCCCCGGCAACCGCAGCAGGAAAAAGATCTTGGAACAGCACCTGCCCATAAGCATGAGCAGGATGAGCGTGTTCAGCTGAAAGTATCTCTAACGGAGAGCGAGCGAAGTGACAGTCGCTCCACAGGAAACTCTGAAAGCAAGGCCGAGACACATTCTTGGGCATCTCTTCGTTGTTGACGTAAATCTTCCTTTTGACTTCTTGATGGGAACGATGAACGAGGTACACTCCCAAATCTTCTGCACCGACTATTTGGGACTGGACTATAACCTGTATCTCAGATACCGCACTGGACTGCCTTCCACCTGCGACAGCAAGTGCCTTGAAAGCCTGAAAAGGTAGATCTAACAGTCTAACAGGTACCAACACAGCCTCGCAACAGCAGTGTACACGTTGAAGTCTGAAGCACGAAAGCCGCTCTCCAGCACGCCAAGCCACTGCTCAATCGGGGCAATGCTGGTCTCCGTCCAGATTCCATCCTTCAGATCGGACAGCTTCCAGCCTCTGTAGGCCCTGATGCTGCACAGTGTCTTCAGCTGCTTCCTTGGTGAGAACTTGGTCAAACTGCACGGGGATAGGACACCCGAGAGTACTCCAAAGCCTCATGCAGCACATCCTGAACCCGGACTGACCCGGCTTCCCCGGACTGATTTTTTCCAGGACTCGTGTAGACCGTTATCTCAATCGTGTCATCCACCAGAAGAGGTGGTCTGTCGACAACCGGCCTGCAGATATTCCCCATACTGTGACCCGAAGATCCGAAGTGCCAAAACCAAACCGGGATCCGTTCTGTCATGAATGAATGACGACCAGGATGGGTCCGGAGAAGCCACTTCCAGGTAATCAGCGATGCCTTCTGTGCATGCAATTTAAGGTAGGTGCACATGATTCTGCGCGGACGGGCTGCAGGCAAATATAACAAATAGAAGCTGCAAGTAGAGACTTAACTGAGGTCGACTCTGCTTGGAAGCCGGTACGCAGGGTCTAATCCGAACGTGCAGCAGAGACCCTTCAAGAGCCATCACTTATTGCAAAGGTCACGGACGTCGTGAATGATTGTGCGAGGCTACATGTAAGGCGAGGTCAGAAGCTCGAGTAATGCCGCACAGTGAGGCTTTGGACGACAGTGTTTAACATCGAAGGTGGGGGAGGTGGACTTCTACTTTCAGCCGAGTGGCTCATCATCAACGACGCCGAAATCGAAAAGTGACCTTGTTGCTCCTGCTCGCCGCAGGGATCCTTGGAACTGCGCACATCGTGACAGCCCTCCAATCTCACACCATGCTGCTCGCCGACAGATTCATCGGAAGCCCGTCAAGCTCAGCCTCATCCCCAGCTCGGACTCGGCCCTGAATCTAAGAGAAAGAGAGATCTTGCCCCGGCTCTGGCGGAGGTTGGGGTCTTCGGCGACTTCGGATTCGGAGCCGCATTGGCCTTCTTCGCCTTTCCGCCTTCGGGGCTTCGGGGCCAGGGCTTGGTGCGCAGTTCATCGCAGTTCAACAGCTCGGAGAAAAAAGAGCCCCCTGTGTTTTTCATGCCTCTGGAGCCGAGGGAAGTTTTCTCAGCACCAGCACAACTGCAATGTTTTAGGGCATGAGCAGAAAGCATTCTCATCAAGCTGACGATGTCTTTGTCATGTCTTTTGTACACCGCGTCAGTTCTGGAAACGTGCAGGCTCAAAATACACCGTGTCACGAGTTGACGAACCTACGCCACTCCAGCTACAAGGTCCCAATCGAGCCGATTGGCATGGTGGAAGGTCGGGTGATCTGCAATACTCTGTAGTAACTGTAGTACTGCTGCGAACGTCCGCCATAGACGTACTCAGCGGGCACTAGCATTCAAATACTTTCTCTGCCGCCCGACCCTGAATCGAGGTGGTGAAAGGTGGTGAACTTCCAGGAATCTGACCGGTATGGAACTTCCAGCAGGGGCAGGAGAGCCAAGCCCAAAATCTACTTGTAATCGAAGTCTCCGGAAATCTTATCCCTCAAACGTCAGGCTTCGGAGCCGAGGAACCTTTCTTTCCCATGACCCGACAAATCTCACTTCGGAGACGTCTCCCGGGCACGACATGACCGGGGGTGCAAACTACGAGCCAGTGAGACTGGACTGCGGCGAGCATGGTTAAGCACTGTGGCTTGTTGGATGCAGATTTCAACTTCCGAACCAGACCAGTCAGGTTTTTGGGCACTGTCATGCAGAAGGCTCAATGTCTTAAACGTGCCGCTTCATGGAGTCCTTGCCCGTCGGTTGAAGTTGTGATAGCATTCTGATTTGGTGCTGCGTAGACCTTGGGCCCTCAACAAACCTCAGCACCGCGCCGTGTTCTCCCCACCACCCTCGCGTCGTCGTCCGCCTGGAGGCAGGCCCAGGGGGCGTTCCCTTCGCTTCACATCAGGCGACACAGCACGTCCTATGCTGGCGAGCAGCCGGTGCTGTGTATACATGCTAGGCACTGAGTCATGAGGGCAACATACAGTCCGAAGCGCAGAAATCCTGCCCGACCGAACTCTGAAGCTGCACCCGTCCACGCACGAAAGCACATGTTCACTACAAGCTTGCGAGCCGAAACCGAAGCCTTTGAACACATCTGCCATGCCTCCTTCACCCTTGTAACCGTCGCGACGATCTCCACGGTCCTGCAGCACAGTATGGTGAATTTTGTCAATATCTCTCTACATGTTCCGTTTGTCATCAATGAGCTGCCTGCTCATTGCCTTCGAAAGTGAAAACCCAAGAAGCAAGCCTCTCCTCATCCCTGTCCCGGGCAAAACGATCGCTGCCGCCGAAGCGATCGTTTCCACCAAAGCGATCGTTGCCATTGCGCGGCTCCCGATCCGGGCGATCCCGATCAGGGCGATCGCTTTTGCCTGCAAGCATAAGATCACTTTGGGCTTTTTCTGCCAAGATCCTTATAAAATCCTTCAGCTCTCAGATCGACATTACGTGGACATTTCTGGTCTGGAATTCAACCTGCTGCATCGTCCGGGACAAGCGCAATGGTTCATCCTTCGCCAAGATTGCATGTTCGACCAAACGCTGACCCGCATCTTCCAGCCATAGTCTGTGGGCGAGTACCGTACCGCTATACAGCATGTCTCAGAAGCTCGCTGCTGCAGCTTCACAGCAAAAGCGCATCTTCAGCATCGCTGCTAATTGTCTGAAAGCACAAGAGGAGGATTAAGACTGAATTCTCTAGACGCTTGATGGCATGCTGGTGCAACTTGCTTTAATGCTAAGATAAATTGGAAACTGTCGCGCCTTTTCCTTTCGGGCGATCTCCTCCCTCTTTGTCTCGATCACCTTCGCGCACACGCACAAGAAACGCACCGAGTCGGCGTAAATGTCTGCTGAAAAATGTATGTAAGCACACATCCTGTGATTCAACCTGCCAGACGTGGGAAATATGAGAAGATGCAGTAAAACGGCCTGAGGACTTAATAGGGCTTTGGGAAGTTCTACAGTATATACATATACAAAAATAGATAGGGACTACAAGGGGATCCTCTTACAGATGATACCGACACCCCACGGTTTTTCATATGCAGGCACCGGCCTCGGTCGTTTTCTTTCTCTGTCTCGTGCATGCGCTCCCTTCGCTGGGCAGACCTCCACCAGGCATCGCCGTGGGACAAGAACTAAGGTGTGGTTAAACCCTAAACCCTAAACTGGTCACTTATGACGAATGCTCTCGCAACTCGGACACTGCCAGACGAGGTCTCTCGGGTTGGATCAGGACTACAGGAGGCGCTGGAATGCCAGCTGTCAGCAGCTAAGAAGAAACGCTTAAAAGCACCAAACAGAAAGGAACTTGTCTTAGCGATCCCTATGAACCCCTCTACAAAAACTCTTCTAAGACATAAATACTTTATAACCTTATAGGATTCAGCAGTCTGAGAAACCACACTGGTAGCACCTCTCACTCTTTCAGGATGCCCACAGAGACCCTCCGAGACTGGGCCTCTCCTTTGCTGCTGCCAGCTCTTCTTTCGCGGTCTGGCGTTGGAGTAAAGTGTAATCGGAATGTTCCAAAAGAGTCGAGCATGGTGAGTGGTTCTCAAATGGCCTCTGTTCCATAAGTCGAACCCAAATCGAGAATGCAAAAGTGTCAGCATATCCGGGAAAAAACCGAGGCCTACGACACGAAAATTGGAGAGAAAACACGACCGGTGACGTGAATCAATTTTCTGAACCGCGTCTACGGGCACAGTCTCAAGGACATGTCGAGATGTTGCACAGTTTCCGTGTTTTCCCACGTGTTTGAGAAGAGGGGTCTTTCATGCGCATCGTTTTGTTCATGTGACGGGCCATACACTGTGATCTAAGTGCGTTTCTTGCTATATCGGCTTCACCTGCTTGCAGAATTGCAGCCGGATGGAAGCAGAAACCAAAGTCCAATGGAAGGAAGCATGATCCGAGCATCCGATGCATGCCCGTCGCTGAATCATTAATGCAGCACTGAGTTTTGGCATGTGATCAACTATGCCCATCCACTGTTCATGCCAGCCTCATCCATGGTCATCGTCTTTTGTGCTTTTGCCACGTCCTGGACACGGCAATACTTGATTATGTGGGTCAGAGTGGAGGAATCGTCGGTGAGGGCTGTCGGCATACAATACTGACAATACTGGATCCACATCAAGAACTGTCCCTGAATAGGACGACCAGGTTCTGGCATTCACAACATACGTGCAACATCCATGCCATCATCTGCAAGGTTTCCCGCCAACTGCCGTCTTGGTCTTGGCTGTGCCACTGCAGTGTGCCGGGACAACTGATTCACGGCATGATCGTGCCCTGTCCTCTGGCAGCATGCCTTGCCGGAGCTCAAGGGAGGGCTGGAGGGTGCCCAAACGATAGGCTTAGCCGGGCTCCGGTTTCTAGCTTCCCGGATTTCTGGCGCTTCGCACGTGGAATGTCGGGAGCTACGGCCCCTCCCAAGCATAACTTGGAACAGCAGTGCCCAAGCCGCAAAGAAGGCGAGATAAATATCCCGTGCCCAATCGCTGAACAAACAATCCCAGATAGCGCTTGCCATTTTGGGACCGGATCCGTCTGCTTACAACAGAGCTGCTGGTTAAGCCGTCGAGGACATGTTGGACCCACGTCTCGCCATTGGTGCTCTTGCGGACCATCATCTCCTCAAGCAAAGATGCAAGACAGTATCTGCATGGCACTTGATTCTATACCGACCATAGCTCAACGAACTGAAGAAAGCTTCAATGTCAACATGGGAGTCTCAGAAGAAAAGAAGCCTCAAACGCTGCTTTAAAGGTCCAGGGACCAAAGGGCCAGGATTGTCGAACGTGGACATCTTCGCCCCGTCAAGGCCGATGCCCTCAAAAATCTGCAAAATCTTGGCCTGTCAGACACTTCAATAGAATCTGAGGTGCTTATAAGCCTCAGAACCGTCTTCTCTAGAAGCCTTGCAGCCAATTTTGGGGGGGCGATGCCATCATCTTGCCTCTCGATCTGTGCGGATGAATGCGGGCTTCTCCTGCCGAGAAGCTGAGGATAGCATTTTAGGGAGTTCTGAATTTGGATCTATCTCAGCCGGGGCTTCGGAACTTCAGCGAACGACCCCTTGAATTCCACACGACATTGGTAGCTCAAGATACTTCCTAAAGCGGCCAACGAAGGGCATGCTTCCGCGCAAGGGCTCAGACTTAAGATGTACCCCAAGGTGTAGATGCTGAAGTTCGCATACATGTAGCTATTACAGCTAAACTTACAAGACAAAGGCACGAACCTCACCTCGCAACCTCCAGACTCCATACTTCACATCCCCCTGCACAGTTGTCCTTCAGCTGACCCTTCTTGACCTGGGAGCAGAGGCAACCCAAGGATTTAGCACTGGGGAATCGGAGGCGAAGCTTCGGGGCTTCATGGGCTTGTCACGGGTTTGTCTTGACGAATGGGGCATGCAGGAGTGCAGGCACGCTCCAAAGTCCAATTCCGAAGCTTGGGCCCCGAACACTGAACGCCTTGGCTCCTGCGACAGCTGCTTTGCCCAGCTTGGCCGAGTTGCCAAGACGTCACAAAGGTTGTGGGCCAGGTCGCCGCAGCTCCAGGACGAATCAAAGCCCGTCATGGCCTCAGATCCCGGTCATGGGCGTCTCTGACAAAAGAGGGTAACCCGGCCACCCTACGCTCAAAAAGGGGCTTCGAACATCATGCTGCCTTGCGCTTGGGTGTGATGCCAATGGATGTGAAGGAAGGCCGCCCGCAGCTTCTACGGCACAACAAATGCTAGGCTTCTGCGCCCCAGTGAAGCTCCACCTTCAATACAATGAAACATGCCTCCTGCTGCGGCCGATGTTCCAGGAGCTGGCGGCTGCGTTCAAACTTAAACACTCGAGTCAGCAAGCCACGATCACGATGGTGCTTGTCGATCACTATAACATGCACCACTATATGGTGCAGGCAGTGGGCGGCTGGCTCAAATTGCTGAACTGCATTCCAGACTGCTTCACGTGAGTTGGTCACTGTAGCCCAAATATCAGTGGCTGCGGAGCAAGGGAGGTTGTACGTGTGATCTGACATGCCCCCACACTCAAAGACCAACCCGTAAACCTCCCTCAACTTCTCAATCCTGGCCATGAGGACAGGAATGACAATAGATGGATGAAATTCCATGAAAATCTTCTGCAATCTCAGCTCTAGGAGACCAAGAAATATGGGCACGTTGAGCAGCTTCTCGATGGCTCGTGGCGAAGGAGGAGCTGGCCTCTACATGTATGTATGTATGTATGTATGTATGTATGTACGTATGTATGTTAGTTTATATTTGTATGCTGGGCTTAAATGTCGATGATTGCACGTCAGCTTCAGTGGGGCCGTTGGGCTGCATGCCAGCTGCAACTAGCAAAAAAAACACGCACTGCAGGGACTGCAGCGACAGAAACGTGGGCTCGTCGGACTGAAGGGGCCAGAGAGACGATTGCAACATGACAGCAGACCGCAGATTAACAATTCGACCCAGGCCAGCACATGATCTGGAACCGGGGGAAAAATGCATAAGATCGTCTCCTGTGACCACGATGTGAACTCCAGAAAGCAGGCCTCTGGATCACGGTGGCTCTGCAGGGGGATTGGCACCTTCTGAAGCTTGGAGCCAGCAAACCCTCAACAGCCTTAACACACCGAGGCTTCCGCCTGACGGGACATCCAAGATTGCGTTGCTTTGCATTGGAATGGGTAAATTGCCATGTGTTCTTGCTGGGCAGGGGGACGGGGATGGGCGATGATGGGCGACAAGTGATCGACTCCTGATCCATTTCTCAAGCAATCCTTGCCGTTCCGTCGTCGAGCATATGCATATGGCTTATGAGATGGAACAACTGAGTCCAGGTGCATCCTGCATCCGGCAGCACGTGTGTCCATGCCGGTCGGACATGACTCGCAGGGAAGCTCTGACACAGTGCGGGACAGATGCACGAAACTCATCGCATCCATGAGAGCTCTCAGAGACCACTAAGTGGGACCGACTTCACGACCGACAGACTTTCTGGGCGCGGGGCGGTGTTCTAACGAAAGGTGAGACTGACACGCCTGGCAGAGGAACCGGGGCAGCTGATGCGAACTCTTCAGCTTCCAACTAGCTTCAACTAGAGGCAAAGGGCAATGTGGGAGCAGTGTGAACCCTGCATTAGTATGACTCTTGCAGAAGAACTGTAATCGACAGTTCATGTGTACTTCGTGGTTGACGACATGTGCAGTATCAAGCAAGCGCGTCTCCAGCCTTCTCGCCGCATGGGACTGACGGAGGTGGGATAGCCCTGAGTCCGACACTTGCGATACAACCGCTCAAGTACCGACGTCCTGTGCCAACTCGCAACTCCGCGACCAACGGGGACCCAAACGAAACCAAACACAAGACGCTCAAAAACACACAATGATTAGGGCTAGATGGAGAGTCCGCAATCTCAAAGATATGTCCAAAACCTCCGTGAACTCACGCCTACTGCTGTGTTGTCATGCAGGCCCTCGTAATGCAAAGCTTGCATACAATGATCGGAGGAAAACATACAGAATAATCTTGCCAAACTCAGCCTGGAGCGGTTCTGTCAAGATTTGTGTCCCCATTCTGATCGGAAGGCCCGGATTTGGGCTAGCTACACGACGGCCGAAACCTCGACTGGCCCTGCCTATGTTGTGCAACTTCCAGTCACTAACCTCAAATGCAGACTTCACCAGTTCTCCTGGTCTCCCACGAAGTTCGGCCGTCCCGGAACTTCACGCAGCAGCGGCCTGACAAGGTCTTCGGTGACAGTGCCAGATAAAAGTGCGTGCGCAATAGGACGTTTGATGCTGGCCGCGAACATGCAACAAGCATCGGCGAGTTCCGCACCGAGCTCAGAATGCAAAGGCACGGCAAACGGGTGTTTAGCGGTGTCCAGGCCGCCCCAACATTCAACTTCCTTTACACAGAAGAGTGCCCACACACTGGTGGCAGTAAGTCTCTGCCGACACTTCCGAAGCATAACCTCCCAGAACACTCTCTGCGCTTCGGCCCTGGACGCTCCAAGCCTGCATCAAACCTGTCAGAAAGCATCCTCCACTTGCGAACACGGACCTGAGTCGAGGAACACCCGCCTCGGCATGGGCGACCACGAAGGATCGGCGATGCGTGTGGGCAAAGGAGGTGAACCTGTTCCAGTCTGGAGTTGGTTTCACCCTCCAACCGGTTTTGAATGACCGGGATTCGTGTTTTCCCAACTCTCGCGATGTCAAAATCACTGGAAAAAGCAAAGCACGCGATGCCGCCTGCCACGATGGAGGGCCGTCCGGATGGAACCTGCAACTTCGGGGGTCGAGAAGATGCAGGATTATCACTCGGGTTTGGCAACTTGCGAGTCTTTAGGTGCAATCTTGGCTCATACGCTCGATGCAGACCTACATAAGCTGCTCCCCTAGCCCGGCTTCCGAGACTCCAACCGAAGCTGATCCTTTATGTGAACAATCCGAGGAGGAGTCCACACTCGGCTTCCTGCCATGGCTGAAAGGAGGTAGCTGGGGATTTTGGGGGCACACTTCGCTTCAATGAAACATCTGGGAGCCAAGTCCGCATGACCGCACTGACCTAGCGTCTGAGCCTCGCCACTTTGCTGCCAGGCTTGTGGTTCACCTTGGAAGAGAAAAACTCGTCTCCCTGCTTCGGATATGCAAGGACGAAGGGCAGGTGCGGATTCTCAGCGTGCCCAATAATGATGCTGTAGGATGATAGTTCTGCCGGCTACCGACATAACAATCATGTGCAACGACGGCATGTGGACGCTCTACTAACATCAGATATCATCAACGCGAATGGGCTGGGCTCAAGTGAACATGTTCTTCGGGTTGCTGCATTCCGGCAGATCCAGCAAGAGCGTATCTAGCATCTCATGACGCTTAATTCACTCAGTGTATAATGCTTGGCCGCCTGGTTTGGCACTAGCATGCCCTCGGGCAAAACAGCCCGTGGCCGTTTTGTCTTCGTCAGGCTTGTTCACAGCAGCTACTACGACAGTCATTGCAAGGAAAGGACACAAAAAACCCAAAGCACATCGCACTTTTCGTCGGTGTCCTCCTTCTTGCTTGTTGCACGCGCTGCCGTTAGTAGGCTTCATGCAGGCGCTGTCGCGAAGCTCAACGAGCTGTATTGCCTCGTCGCCGTGGGAATCCGTTTCATTGGCGAAAACATTCAAACATCTCAAAACTCAAGACCTTGTCCATCTAAGGTTGGAGATCTTGCGATGGGGTTTAGGGTAGATCCGGCAGCTTCTCCTTGTAATTAAGTTGAGGGGGCTCGAGTTTTTTGAATCCTGCATGGCTGAGCGAGTCGCGAAGGTTCGAGGTATCTCGAGGTGTACATATATGTACTATAGCAGAACACCCAAACGGCCCAGGGGCGGCACAGCAGAGTTCTCCAAACCTTTGTATTTGGGCAACGCCTCGTTAATCAACTTGTTTTCCAGCATTGCAGGTCTGAACTCTCGATGTCAGCGATGCATCCTTCTCGAAACAATTGAACAGATCGTGGGAGTTACAACCGCCAGAAGTGCAGACGAAGTCAACATGTCCGCAGATGCAGCACTGAATTTCCGATGCTCGATTTACTTCGACTGCTTCTACAACCCATCGTCGAACTGTATACTTGCCCGGCCCGACATGCCACCTGCGATCAGCTCATGGGGAATCTCCGCGCTCCGTAAAGTCCCCGCCACCAGGCAACGGGTGCGTTCCTCGGAAATGTGAGCAGGGCACCCTTTTGAAGATGCCCTGAAGGCTTGCTTAGTCAAGCCAGGTGGCGCAACTTCTCCTCGAAGTCCTCGTCCTTATCGTGAAAGCTCGGGGATGGCTTTGTGGCTTAGTGATCTCAGGATCTGCGTAGGAGAGAGATACGGAGCGAAAAAGAGAGAGAGAGAGAGAGATAGAGTAGGAGACACAGAGGGGGAAGGGGAGAGTGTGTGTGCGTATATGTATATATATGTATGTATATTTCGGGACCTTGCTTAAGCCTAAGCCAAACCTGAGCCTCGGCACATCCTCGCTGCGCTCCGTCTTCTGACCAATCGCAGCCATGAGCTTCAGCCATTGCAGGCGCATGGCCTCCGAGAGCTCTGGGGGAGTCGGGGACAAGATGGAGGGGAGGGGGATTTGAGGTTTCCCTTCGGAGTCTGAGAGCATAAGTTTGCAGCTACGGTACCTGTAGCGACTTGTCTCAACCAGATATGCTCGCAAGAATTCTCATGACTCATGACTCGCAGCTTGCAAAGGGCCGGGAGAGCTAGGACTGCAACAGCCACAACGAGAATTTCTGCTTGGGGGGCAAACTGGATTCACAAGCGTGAGGTGACAGCCGCACTTGCGGTGCCCCAGGCCCCAGGCGTCCGACACCGGCCTTGGACATGTTCCCAACTCGGGGCAGGAGCCACTGTGTCACCTCGCGACCACGCGACAACTGCAACGAGGGCTCCTGCGAAACGGCCGGATAATGATGGTGCCGCAGCCGTTTACCGGCTGTTCCTATTCCCGACCACTCCACAAAGTCTGCGCAGTACGTTACACTGGTCATTCGTGGCACCAGCCTGAACAAGGCATGGTATATCCAAGCGTCCTCATCCGTCTGTCACCACCCTATCTCCGTATCTCCACAGATCTGGTCCCTGAGCACATCGCGTCACGGAAGACATCCGGGTCGATGGCATTAAGGTCCTCATGCAAACACGAGCATGACTACATGTCACAGCTTGGAAGCCCAAGAGTTAGCCGAGCAGCAACGAGGTGTTGGGCCACAGCAGTTACTTGATGAATGTCAAATTGACCCCAGCGGATGCGACACCTGCAAGCACTCAACACAGAAAGGCTTAACCGGAAAGCACTGACAGGCACAGCGGATCACAGCGGCACAGCACAGCCTTTGGGGTCCCCGGATGCACTGGGGCGGCCTGATATGCACGAAGACCGCTTCGAAGAGCTCACCATCGAAGAACTTCAGGCGAGCCTTGGCTGCCAAAAATGTCTCCTCATCCTTCCAACATGCAGGATTGTAGTGTGGCTACCCGGAAGGACACGCAGCCTGACTTTACAAAACCAAACTCCTGGGTGCCAGCAGCCTTCACTACATGCACTTTTTTTGATTCTGCCGGAATTGTTGTGTTACTGTCGGCAGGGGCGCAGTTGTGATAGCGGCACGAGTGACAAAGGGAGGTGCTACCTGGCGCTGTTGGCAACATACCCTTCTTCATGTTGCAGGGCACGCGAATGGGACTGAACGCACGGCCTGGTGCTGGTTTCGAGTTTGAGGTTTCTGAGACTGTCCGTATGGATGCCGCCAGGCTGCAGCCGTCTCACATAGGGCTGTCAGCTCCTTCAGGCTTTCAGCCCGATCCATGTTTTTAAGGCATGTGACTGACATGGGAGGGGATGGTCTTCTTGTCTGTGTATCTACCAACACCCATCTACGCACGCCCACCCAGAGTCCGTCCATGCATCCATTGATTTATTTACTCATTTATTTCTATGGTTGTTTCTATATCGGTACTTTTCATAACTAATCAGCATAAAGAGTTATGTATTTCGCTTGTTCGATGGTTCTCATTAGTTGCTAGAAACACAGTACTAAATAGTTTAGCTGTAAACCACACTTGTTATGATTGTGCCCTGCGCCACAGCTGTTATTGGTATGACGATTTATGATTATTGCCGTGGTTTACATTGTTGCTACTGTTATTGAAGCGTGGCAAGTGGGGCCAATCAACAACCAAGTCGAAGCATGCCACCCTTTGCATCGTGAGTTCGGTAATTCGTCGGGCCAGCTACACAATAGCGGCACAGACTGTTTGGACAGAGCCATCCAAGCAAAAAGGTGCTTGCCCCAACGTCTCGATGCGCGCGTCAACTTGTCCTATCTTATTTTACGATAGCTGGTCTCAGCAGTGATCCACATGTTTCGACGTAACTGAATACACATAGAGCTAGGTGTATGCATACACACGCACATGTATATATATATATATATATGCACACAAACTGTGGATGCAGTGTATGCATGCACCTATAGCTATGCATGTATGTATGTATGCATGCATGCCTGTATGTATGCATGTATGTATACATATATACAAAAAATGTACATACCTATACCTTATATACCTATAAATATATATATATATATATGTATGGAAAACGTTGCAATACAGCCCCGAGTTCTGAAGCTCTCTGTTTTTCACGAGCGGCTAGGATTTTGCAAGGCTTTTAACTACATTTACTGTCATTGCCTACATGAAACAAACCCATACAGCATAGTTTGAGATCACTTGTATGAGTATGCAGAAAAATTGCATAGCTGAACGCTCCCGCGGAAATACAACGCGCAGACAGTTCCTACGGCAATAGAAAGCCTAGACCACGAGCCCAAACAGTCTGGGAGTAGATCAGGAATGATCCTAGACTCAGGACCGAAGAGGACATGCACACAATTATTCATTTCTTCCAAACACATCAAGATCATAAGAGATATATATATATATATGGTTATCAGAACATGTTTTCTTCTATGTGATCCGTATCCGAACCTGGCCCGCCCTAGAGCCTATATCCTCAACCCTAAACCTAAACAAAGCCTGATAACTCCCGCGCATGTTCTTGGTAATGCGCGCGCATCTCTTTGATAACTCGCGCGCTTGTCTCTCATAAAACTGGNNTTATTCCCGAACCATGGTGCAATGAAATATCAAGAAGTTTATGAAAAAGAGCTCCCCATGTAACCATACATCCAAATTTATGAGTCTGTATGAGTTTATAAAGCTACATAGTATAAATACATAAATATTCTATTATATATATATATATTAAAAGTAAAATATATCTTTGAAGACATATCTGGGACGTATGATTCGAAATACAAAGTTTGCAGAAGTTTTAATCTGTGAATGCTGGTTTACATATGTACAACCATATATGCTTTACCACGCTAGGTCTGAAACATATCTGCATAACTTGTACGGTAATGATACTTCTTCATTTAATCTTTATACTGATATATCGGTCAGCCACCGAATAAGTGCCTATACACACACGAAGTCATCGAGTCACCGGCGCCTTTAGGTTCAAAAATTGCAGACCCCCGCCACCCATGATTGTAGGTGTTGTGCGGTTGAGCAGAACACTCGTGTTTTTCGTGCTTGTTAACAGGTGATCGAAAATCAAGATATCAGAAACGAATGATGGATTCCCATAAGGACATAAAGCCCCTAATTCTACACGATACTGGCAAGCCCAAGCGTTCAGAGAACTATGATTCAAGCTCTGGAGCGGATAGGTGGCATCTCCCATATCCTACAAGGGTTTACTTTACCCCCCGTCTCNNCCCCCCCCCCCCCCCCCAAACCACAACCTTAGCAGGATATGATGAAGAACAGTGGGTGGTTGGTCAAACCTTAATCATTAGGGTTCAGGATGATGGACTGGACGCCAAACAGCACAAACATCGACAAGAACACGGCAATCAATGAGATAAGTGGTTCGGAAGACAGGTTCCAACGGACGAGCGGCTCGAGAAAACAAGCTTGATACGCAAACGTGAAAATAATGACGGGTTCCCTTAAAGATCAAATACTCATAAATAGACGCGCTGAATCTTAAGCTTAAAACACATGAAGGAAATAACGAACTTCAAACAATAAAACTACAGCTGTGAGTTGGTGCGACCGCTGCCCTCCCTTCCCATCTGTCGGGTTGAACCTCCAGCAGTTCTCAGACTTTGATCTCTCTACGAGCTTGTTTCACCTCCGCTCCAATGACTGAGCCCTCCTGGTTACTGAATTTCTCGACTTAGGGCTAGTACGGAGCCTTGATTTTGAAAGGATGTCAGTAGACCGACCATGTAGACTTTCTGATTCCTTCTTCCCTTGCCTAACCTTGCTTCTTGGTTTGTAGGAGTAAGTTTCGTTAGGTGCTTCATCTCCTGTTTGTCAAGTCGCGGTGTGATATTAGGATATAATGGATGACATCCTTAAAAAAGAGGTTGTAAAGTATGAACGTGTTGATTAAACATATGCCCGGTTCTAAACAAGTAATGGGTGGCAACTCCGAATATTCTGACTAGTGACTTGGTAACAGAAACCCAAAGCTCGACTGCCTAAGTGCGTTTACCGACTACGATTCCGTATAAGAGTTGCGATAAGCTTATGGAGGACCAAGTCTTCGAAATTGAAAATGTACAGCTAGAGATACGCCGCCATTTCAGAGAGTCGTGAACACATGTCAAAAATCGCTTGTTTGACTCGGAAAACACGGGCCTGTCCGACATCTCTTTCTCACTCTCGATATATATATATAGTATATACATACACATTACCTAATTATCTATCTATGTACGTACTAGTTGTTACCTATCGGGATTCTGTGCATGCACTCCACGTATGCCCGACTTCGAAAGAGGAGTCCGGGCGGGCCTCGGCTGACATCTTCATGGAGGCCTCCTGGATGGCCGGACTCAGTCGGAGGAATTCCTAGGCAGAAAACGTTGAAAGCGCTTCTGAGAGGGTTTGACAAAGCATTCATTGAAAGGACATCTGCCGGCTTTCCTAAAGTATCTCCGATGAGTCTAGGTCGAGACCTTATAGAGAGCCTGGGAAGACAGCAAAAACGAAATTTGGTCTCGGCTTCCCATGGGTTCCGCGGACAAGTTTCCACTCTCCCTAAGTGGCAGATCCACTCTCTGTCATTATACGGCATGGCACAGGGCCAAAGGCCCAATGCCCACACGCTGACTGACACCTCTCAATACACCAAACCAACCCTTCGGACCGAGGCGCCGAGAATGTCTGGATGTCTCGCATGCTGGCTGGCCTTGCCAGGCGATTAATACCAAACAGCCTCCAAAATTCTGCTGTGTCTGGACCTTCTGGCAGCGAGGCTAGAATAACAAAAGGCGCGCTGATGTCACATGTTCGTGCACGTCGCAGACGGCGCTGCAGATGCTGTGCATGCTTCGAGCAACTGGTCACGTCCGCGGCCTCCCCTCCTCGAAGACTTTTGGGAATCTACGGCATCGACGGTCGTCACTATAGTATCTGTTTCGATCCCAGAATTCAGCACCAAGAACCGCGCAGCTTCACTGCAGCCGCAGAAGACTCACCGGCACGCTCCTTGGCACTGCTCATCATGCACGTGGTGTCATTCCAAGAAGGCTGTGACTTTCGAGCAGACTCACCTCCCGGCCCTCGCCTCGTGAGCTTCTGCGGCAGCATCGCGCCTCTTGCTGAGGCCTAGGGCCTGGCGCAGAGCCGCCACCTCGGAAAAGCAGAAAAAGCTCCTAGCGTCCTCACTAAGGGGGTGCATTGAAGTTGGCTTCCATGAGAAGGCCCTTCAATTCAGCCATATAGGTTCCAAGATGGTTTCTGTTCCTAGGTCTTAAGTGGTGCATACTGTCGTGAAGAAGAGAAGACTTTCGGGTGTAGACTTGACTGGTGCCTGCCGCGGGCATCTACTGCTCAACTGAATCTGCTGACCAGAGCGAGCCCATGCCAACCTCTTGGAGGATAGAGCTGGGTAGGATTACGGATCCCTTAGATAAGGACTCTTTTTTTGGGATTACCCCACCTACTTTCATCCCACCCTTAGAGCCCTTTGGGCCTCATACTCAGGCATGAGCCCGGCCCGCCTGTGCCAAGGTCTGCGCTTCAGGAACATCATTCTTCTCGGCGGCTTCCTTCAGAACTGACTTCAAGCAGGTTCCGGTTGCTGTCACAAATCAAGTGGACACATGTTCAACACCAGGTTTCATATCAGCCTGCCGCATTTACAGGAAACATCGAGAAGCCGTATGTGCGTGGACGCAGCCGGTGATTCGAAAATGTTCAACCATAGTCAGACACAGCTGGGTATTCCATGTCTCTACAAGTTACCCACAGTCCAGACATTGTGGTGCACGAAGGTGAATGCCGTGGATGTGAAGAAATTCGCAAATTGGCAAAAGCTCGTCAAAGGTCCAGAAGCTCCCGCTACTCGGGCCTCCTGGCTCGGCGGAAGCTTCGGCAGGCCTCTCTGAAGAAGTGTCTTCTGGGCCTTCGGAGCACCTGCAAAGGCAACGTCTCATCCAACACACTCAAACCCTCGGATCGTTCCGACTGGTATTGCAGGAACCCAGTTCAGACAGTGACAGGACCGCGCGGCTGCGTGAGGCAGGCCTCTAAAAGCCCTCAGCAGACCCACGTCAAAAGCAAAGACTGTCCAAGCCGCACCCTCGTCTTCGGAGGAATCGTCGAAAGAGAGCTTCGGCCGAGCCCGCTTCATCCTCCGGGTGGCGCCATGCAGCTTTCCTGGAACTGTCCTGGAAGCTTTGGAAATGGCTGGGGACGGCTGAGGCTGAGGCGGTTGGGCTCCAGTTCGATTGAGGCTCTTACAGAGGCTCTTTACGTAAGGTTTGCTGTCAGGACCGGCAGGGAGGGTTTCCGCTCTTTTTTGGCTTCATGCAGCTTCTCATAGCGTGCTGCTTCATGACCGGAGCCAAGGCAGCAGCGAGCAAAAGATGCATTGGAGACGGCAATGGGGTTCATGAGCCTAAATATGGATGCTCTCTTTCTCTCTCCTTCTGCATCCTGCACCCTGAGTGTGAGACGCAGAACATCTCAATAATGACTACAATAAGCAGCCGCCATCTCTGGAAACTGCCATTTTAACACAGTCAAACTAGAGCTGAGAACATCCTGGCCCAGGGTAGCGAAGCCACAGTGACTCAGCCTGGCTGAGCATCTGAGAGCCCGGGCTGCCACCGCCTTGCAGCTTTCCGAGGAGTTCAAGCTCTGCCGCAGGGGCACCTTTATGGCAGTGCTCAGAGCGTAGGACGACGTTGGACGGTTCAAAAGAAGCCAACAAAAACGATGCTGTGCGAACCTCGCACCCGTGGAAACCGAGTTGGGCAGCGCCCCTCTGAGGGAATGACGAAATGCGTGTCGTTAGAAGCAGCTTCCTTCTCCTTGCCTTGCCTGGCAGGAAGCTCCAGCTAGAAACATTTCTGCCAACGTGAAGGGGACGGTGTTCAGGAGACGGTGCCTAGTCTCTCCAGCGCTAACGCCGCCTTTTTTCAATCACAGCCGGAATTGAAGCAAAATTGAACCTAAGCCAGCTGGGAGGATCCGGGGGGGGGAGGGTGGCTGCAAAAGCATAGGCCGCAAGTCCTACACATAGGGCAAGGGCAAACTTGTCGTGAGAGTATCCTCAGTCAGTATGCCTAAGTCATGACCCAGCTGCAAAGTCCACTGCCCCCCTTAAGCAGGCAAGTTTCATGAGTTTTTGCAGAATCGGTAGGATCTGCTTACAAGGCAGCTCTGAATGAGCGCGGAAGCTTGAGGGTACCACGTTTGAGTCAGACCGAAGCCTTCCGCGGCTCCCGGACTATGTCTAAGGGGCACCGGCGCTTTGTCCACATCTATCACGCGAAGCCTGCAACTAGATATCCAAAGGGCCGTGAACAAAGTGCTCACCCGGCAGTGTACGGCCAGTGCTTTGTTGCAACCTAGGCAGATCCATTCTGGAATCCCTGGAATCCCGCCCGGTCCAGCTCCGCCTTGGTGTGGATCTCGGCGTGGAGCCATCATGCCGCTGCATCGGAGCTTCCCGAGCCCTGAGCTTCTTGCCCAAAAACTCACTCGAGAACTTTACGGGATAGTGGAGACTACGGGGAAGGACGTTGCTAGTTCCAAGGAGCCAGACTTGGGCTCTTAACCTTGGTGCATGAGAACCTGCCTCGGATCCAGCCGCGGATTTCGGAGGGACAGCGGCGTCTTGTTGCCTCCGTGGAAAAAGGCGACGGCACGATGCACACGTGAAGTAGTTAAGGAATAGAAAACTCCTCGGCCTGGGCCTTTCAGGCCCATTCAGAACTCCCAGCATCAACTGGCAGGGGCCTGACAGCTGTGCCTGAAGGTACTCGAGGGATGCATCCTCGCGCAGCAAGCGGAGGTGCTGTTTGGCTTTGGCATCTTTCCCGAAGATGAAATGACAAGGTGCAGTCTCACTGATAGTGTCCGTGGGTGGGAATGAACCAGTGTGAGCAAGCTCCGACTTTCCAACTTGAGCTCATTTACTGAATCCGGGAGTGATGGAGAAGAGGACGGCCTGTAGATGTCATACTTTCCACGCATTCACTCGGTGAGAAAGCAACGCAGGCCGGCCTTGACGACATTTGGCTGGACCCTTGGCATCGAAAGATGTTCGCTCGAACTCGACAAAGGAAAGGCATTCGGTGCACTGCCTGCGTTACTTTTCACGACGATCGCCTGGGCTGGGCTAGTGCAGGGGAGCATCCGAGGGTGTTCTGTGTTCATTGTTCGGCATCGATGGTTGTGGTGAGCATCATCCGTCATCAGCATTGGCGTTGGGCACTTTCCTGCTTCCGGTCAACAGGCGAGTCAGCACCCGTCGCATCTGGCCATATCGCCAGATATTAGTGGCACCAGCTAGAGTAGCCAAACAGCATCTTCCGTTTTTCTTCGCTGGCGACGCATTGCTGATGCCATCTTCGACGTGTGCAGCGCTGGCAAGCTCTGTCCACGATCTGACTTTGGCTTGCTACCCGCACAGCACTGAGTTTAGGTCCTTGATCGTTGCCAAGGTTTGGGGCTTGTTTTATTGTAACCCCGCACGAGCCCACCGAGTCACTTGCTATCAGGCTGACAGATGATACCGGCCTCCCTCCTTCCATGGGGCGTCTGCCAGCCTCGCCAGATGCGTGGGGAACTTGCAGTGCTCGAGCCCCGTGTTCGAGCATAGGTGCTGTCGATCAGGTCCCAAACTCGTGGTGCGCTGCCGCCAGCACGACGGCTGTGCGCAGATCATTAACATACTTGGCTCTGCCTGCTAGTCAGTCGCGGGAATGCTTCCATTTCACGATTTACAATGAATGTAGAATCTGTGCCCTCTCGTTAGGTGTCGGTGCCAGTGCCCCAACGTTCTCAAATATCTTGGACTTGCGTTCTTGCACAAGGTATGTCATGCCTGACTCCAGGCACACAAAGGGCATAAAGTGAAAGTCAGAAGAGAGGCTGGCCAAGCGGGAAGCCCCCTGACCAACATGCACATGTGCAGTTGATAGATGCCGACATTCCCCATGCCTTCAAACTCAGGGCGGCAGTGAAACGGATCAATCATCCTTAGGATGGGTCCGACGCCATCGAGGTATTGTACATGGCTGCAGCACACGGCAACATGCCAACAACAGCACGTACATGTGGTCGAAGCAACTTTCTGCTGCACATTCGGAAAATCTGTTGGTTCGAGTGGTACACTGCTACATGCGGGAACGAATGCGGGCATGTTGTGGGACGTCCACTACACTGTCTATTTTTGCCGCCAAGAGCTTCAGCTAACCGCAGAAGTACATGCTTCTCTCCACAGACATGTACATAGTACAAAGAAACTTGCATCTGGTCATGTACGGTGCTGCTTTGCTCTACTCCGTCACTCCGTGTGTGCAGCCTTGGAGGGCGGAGTCTCCTCCGAGTCCGACTCTGCTCCTAGGGGCCATGGCAGGACAGGTCCGGGTCCGGGTACTAATAATAATAATAACAATAATAATAATAGTAATAATAATAGTAATAGTAATAGTAATAGTAATAGTAATAGTAATAATAATAATAATAATAATATGAATATGTAAACAAGTAGTGAAGTCTGCTTCTACACATCATCTAGACTGTGTTCGTCGACACCAAACGGGCGACGGGCAATCTTCGTTCACTCGAAAGCAATCTCTGTCTTGATAGTATCTTTTGGGGGGTGCAGTATATCGCTTTACATAGCAAACGGACATCAGCGGCACAAACATCATAAGCAGCTTGTTCACGCACTCTTCCGCGAAGACAGCTCTCCGAAGGTGTGGAAGAGCACGCCACGACATGACTGCTCTGCCAGGCAGGCAAAGCTTCACGACACAGTTGAGGGTTGTGTTGGTAGAGACCTGGTAGAGAGGGTTCCGACAAAGATCGACAAAGAATGCGGACGTCTTTAGAAATGACACTCTTATCGTTCTGAATTCGTTCTGATATCGTTCCAAGCCATGTCTCCCGATCTCATTTTTCGTTGGCTCTTTTAAGACTTCCTCGGCCTCAAGATGCATGGACACTGAGACACAGCGAGAGAGAGAGAGAGAGAGAGAGATAGAGAGAGCGAGAGACAGAGCCAGGGAGAGAGAGTGAGAGAGAGCGAGAAGGTGCGCAAGCCCACAAAATGAGCTTATCGTTTTTTGGGGTGCGCTATATCGTTTTGCATATCATACGGCATACCCCATACATACATCTGACCTTATATCGTTTTTCACAATCTGGCATTGAATTCATGCCACATGGTTTCCGAAGACCTTCTGAAGACTATTCCCTGAAGTGGCTCCATGCATGGTAAAGCTGGGCAGCTTAGCATTGGAATTCCGATGTTTTTGATCCCAGGAAGAGCCTTTTTGTGTGGCGAGGTGCCTATTTAGCTGAAATCATAAAGAACGTCTAGTTTTCTCTGCCGATCAGCTGGCAAGCGGCACTGCCAGACTTAAACCTGCAGCCTTCTTCACGAAAAGGCCTGCGAGATCCCAACATCCATAAACTATAAATACCTCAAGTCGCCAACTCTGGACTGGCGCAGTCCCCGGAGTCTACGTATGACGTGGATTTGGCTCCTTTTCTGTTGGTCCAACGGCAACGATGCCACAGGTAACTCATGGTCACTCATACTTATCCGCAGCACGACCTGAATCGTTGCACACGCATGCACTCTATGTGGCAACGATGTCAGCCAAGAGTCGCACGCGGCCGCAGCGGAAAATGCCGAGGAAGCTCAAGCTCTTTGTCGACTTGGGGGTGCCTCCGCCAGAGGCAACTGCCAGAATTCAGAGGAGTAACTTTCGTCAGGCGGCAAGCTGATGCACTCGTCACGAGTATAAGAAATCGCCCTGCGCAAACTTCTAACTGCTGGAAGATTCGGGCCAGTGGCCTTTGCCCAGGGATCTGGCGTTGCGGAGTTCCTCGGCCTGTGCCCTCCACTTCCTGGGAGTTCAAGCTTGCAACATCTGTAGGTGAAAGGAGTGGTGAAAGGGGAAGCCCGCTAGGTCTGGTGCCGCCCGCATTCGACCAAACAACATGACCTCCCATCCTTTTAGAAAGGCAACTTTGCATGGAATGCCGGGGCTGGTGACGGCGGAGACCTCTGCCTTTGCCTGCCATCAAAAAATGCCTTTGCAGCGGGCGTGCATCCTTGAGTCCATCACACTGAGGCTAATAAAGCCGAGTTACTGCCAGGACTGCTCCGACAAGACATCGAGCAAGTCAATGCCAGAGTCAGGATGTACTACCCGCGGTCCTGTTGAACATGCAATGTACTAATGTAGCTCTGCGTGCGTGAACCCTCGCGACTGCTTGGTCTGTCAACGTGGAAGCCAACTGTGATACGAATACCGCGCGCCTGTGAAGCCGAGCCTGCTTCTCAAAGTGTACCGTGCTCTCCAAGAGGTCAGTCAACAAGAAAGGCACAGACACGGAACAGAAACTCGCGAAAGAGATGAGCCGAAAAAGACTAAGACTAAGATGGAGTCGGAAGCTCTGTAGCTGTAACACACCCGAAGATACACCCCCAAAAGCCGGAAAACCATTCAAGGCCTCGACGCTGGAAGGCAAGCTCCGGCAGTTTGTTTGCAGCAAGACGTTCGGCGAGCAGCTCCGAAGCTCGTGGGCGCAGCCCTGCGATGCACAGACTGGGCTTCCTCTCGACTTCTTTCCGACGACGCATCCAAGGCCCCGGTTGCCTATTGCCGGTTCGACAATTTTCCCTTCACATTGCTTCAGATCTACCCGACTCTACTGAAGCATCGCAGGTAAACATGTTGCAGGCGTACGGACCAACAATTTCAAAAAAAAACAAAAAAACAAACAAAAAAAAAAAACAAAAAACAAAAAACAAAAAAAA